>JAPYYZ010003915.1:0-11123 GCA_030522705.1 Eretmocerus eremicus
CAAACTACTTAGTGAGAAAAATTCGCTCCGGGCTGAACTTGTGCTGACAGTCAGATACACAAGACGAGAGCAACGCGATTGCCAGTGGGATGTGAGTTGGGCTGAATACTCTGTCCATGATTTCGATATTTCCTCATTCGAAATCGTAGACTTGCTTCATGAGTAATTCGTATGGATCTGATTCAGGTGATTTGTCTTATAATCAATGATTGAGAAGTATCTGTATACTCTCTGCACGACCGATATAAAGTACATGATCTCGAAGTAAGTTTGCAAGAATCAAATCACAACCGATCGAGTGCTCTTTTTAATAGCGCTTATGCTATAGTTTCGAGATTATCTTTGTTCAGAGATCCAACACCTGGTGCCAAGAATACACACATTAATATTGCTTCATGCACTCAGAAAGAATCACCCATTCACAGTACGAGATCTGAAAAAATGGATATGATACCAAGTATACCTATATCAACTAATTCGCTTCGCCGTTTCTCAATATTGATTTTCGATTTGTACTTTTTTTCATTATTTTGGCACGATCACAATATCCTGTACTCTACAATTCTATCGTACAACAAGTACGTAATGCCACTCGTTGTTCCATCGATGCCGAATATCTTCGGTGGAATGTAAACATAACCTGTCTCGAGGTTCCAAAATCCATGATTTTAGAGCTTTATAGCTCCGAACCAGAACATTTTCGCTCTTTGGCCTCATTTGAACTTTTGATCGTCACGTTCTAATTCATAAGATAGTGGAGTACCGTCAAAAATTACCGGGAACCAAAATCGATGCATTTTGTGCGGGGTCCTTTGAGCAGAATGAGAGGTCCATCACACAGACTGGGTAGTAGGGGTTCGTCTTGAGCGACTTGTGCCATCATGGAGATGATTTTCATGTCTTCTGGATTATAATATCTATCATTTGTGATCAGGTGAAGAGTCGGGAGTAGCCGCCGAGCATGTGTAGGGTCGATTTTCGTCCGGATCATTTTAGAGAAAACTATGAATCGAGCGCTATCCATCGATTCGAGTTATGAATCCGTGCTTGTGCCACCTCGGAATCGACTGTCGTACCTCATGTCATCGAATATCTTCCATTCGTGACCAAAAGGAGGTTCGGGGATGGCTGCCAAGGTCGCCGAGATCGATTTCTAGAAAGACTCCTGGAGTCAAATTGGGACGGAATTTTGGGCGAAATTGGCTGAGAATGACGAGTTCATCGACACAGGTGGATTTTTGGTATGAAAATGATCTCGTGCCAACTTCAAATTTCTTGGATGACGTTACGAGCCTTATTGTCCATTATTTGCGACCAGAGAGAGGAGCGGGGAATGCCGCCAGAAAATTTGGGAAGCTGATTTAGGGCGAAATTTCAATGATTATTACTGCTCAGCCGTAGGCGGTGATGGACCTTCGACCCGAATCCTCCATTGTGCCACCGCCAGAGTACTCTAGGCGCTCCTTGGCGGAGGAGATCTAGCATTTGTGACCAGGTAGCGGTTCGAAGGTAGCCGCCGAGGATGTGGAGGGTCGTTCTCCGTCCAGATCATCTTCGAAAAAACTATGAATCGAGTGCTATCCACCGATTCGAGTTATGGATCCGTGCTTGTGCCACCTCGAAATCGATTGTCATACCTCATGTCACCGGATGTCTTTCACTTGTGACCGAAAAGAGGTTCGGGGATGGCCGCCAAGATCGCCGAGATCGATTCTGAGAAAGACTTCTCGAGTCAGATTGGGGCGAAATTTACTGACAATGTCGAGTCCATCGGTGCGGGTGGATTGTTGGTATGAAAATGATCTTGTACCGACTCCAAAAATTCTGGAATACCTTCCGAGCATTATTGTTCATTATTTGCGACCAGATAGAGGATCGGGAATTGCCGCCAAGACTCTGAGCGTCGATTTTGGGCCGATCGCACTGAGAGAAAGTCACGAATTCACCATGAATCACGAATCCGACTGATGGAATCATCCTTGTGCCATCTCGAAAACGGCGTAAATGCATGCTCACATCAGAGACCTATCGATTTCGACCACAGAGAATACTGCAAATGGCCGCCAGGATTGCTTACATGAGGAGTATCGCGATCCAGTCCCGTGTGGAGAATGAGACGATGTCGATGAGGATCGATTCAATGCATGGAACGATCTTGTGCCGACTCAGAATCGCTCGGAATCCATTCCACACACCATCGCTCATTATTTGTGCCTAGATAGAGGCTCGAGAACAGCCGCCAGGGACGCTGGAAAGTCAATGTCGGACAAGATCATCTTATATGTCTGCTGCAAACCAACGAGCGATGACGGATTTCGGACAAAAATTCCTCATTGTACCACCACCAGAACGATCTCGCCAATTTTCGGCGAGAAATCCTCCAAATTCAGACCCAAAGAAGGGAGTTGGGAATGGTCGCCAAGATCCTGGGAATCGATCTTCGGGCGGTTCAGGCGGAGGAATACTATAACTCCACGCATAATCTTGAATTCTGGTACCAACTTTATCCTTGTGACGTCTCAAAAACTCTGTTGGTGCATTCTGTCGACGAAAACCCACCATTTGCGATCACGGGAAGGATTGGGAATGGCCGCCAGGGTGGATGGGAACGACTTTGGCGTGGATCTGTCGCGTCAAGTTTGAGTACAGGTCCAACTGGGCTGATGAGGGTGGGTTTCCCGAATGGGACCGAACTCGTGCCTACTCAGAACCATTCGGAACACTTCATGAGGATCATCGCCTATCGTTTGCGTCCCGAAAGAGGATTGGGTATCGCCGCCAAGATCCTGAAGATCGATTCTCGTCCGGTGCCTGCGATGAAATACAGGTACTCTGCTCATAATCGCAAATTCCAGTACCGATTGGCTCCTCGTGCCAACTCGAAAACACTCAGAATGCATGCTGCGATTGAGAACCTCATATTTGCGACCATAGGGACGATTGGGAATGGTCGCCAGGATGGATGGGACCAATTTTGGGGCGGATACGTCGGGTCAGGTCTAAGTACAAGGCCGATTGGGCTGATGGGGATGGGTTTCCCGAATGGATTCGAACTCGTGCCAACTCTTAACCACTTGGAACACGTTATGAGGATCGTCGTCTATCATTTGCGTGCAGATAGAGAATTGGGAATGGCGGCCAGGGTAGATGAGAACGACTTCGCCACGGATCTGTCGGGTCAGGTTGGAATACAGTTCCAACTGGGCTGATGAGGCAGGCACCGGACGAAAATCAATCCTCAGGGCCTTGGCGGCCATTCCCAATCCTTTCTCGGGACGCGAACGATAGACGACGATCCCCATAACGAGTTCCGAGTTGTTCTGAGTTGGCACGAGATCGATCCCATTTGGAAAATCATCCACTCTCATCAGTCCAGTTCGCCCTGTACTGAGACCTGACCCGACAGATCCGTGCCAAAGTTGTTTCCATCCACCCTCGCGGCCATTCCCAATTTTCTATCTGCACGCAAATAATAGACGTCTATAACCATAACGTGTTCCAAGTGGTTTGGAGTTGGCACGAGCTCGAATCCATCCGGAAAACCCATCCTCATCAGCCCAATTGGCCCTGTACTTGAACCTGACCCGACAGATCCGCCCCGAAGATGGTCCCATCCATCCTGGCGACCATTCCGAATCCTCTTCAGGGTGGTAAATGGAAGGTCCTCAATCGCAGCATGCATTCTGAGCGTTTTCGAGTCGGCACAAGAAGCCATTCGGTACTGAAATTCGCAATTATGAGCGGGGTACCTGTATTCCATTGCAGGCACCGGAAAAAAATCGATCCTCAGGATCTTGGCGGCCATTCTCGATCCTCTTCCGGGATGCAAACGATAGACAATGATCCCCATAACGTGTTCCGAGTGGTTTTGAGTTGGCACGAGTTCGAATCCATTCGGGAACCCACCCTCATCAGGCCAGTTGGACCTGTACTCAAACCTGACCCGACTAATCCGCCCCAAAGTCGTTCCCATCCACCCTGGCGGTCATCCCCAATCCTCCCTGTGTTTGCAAATGATAGGCTTCCGTTGACAGAATGCATCAACACAGTTTTCGAGCCGTCTTAAGGAGAGAGTTGTTACCGGGATTCAAGATTATGCGTGGAGTTATAGTATTCCTGCGCCGGAACCGGCCCAAGATCGATCCCCAGAATCTTGGCGGCCATCGCCAACTTCCTTCTTGGTCTTAGACTCGACAGTTTCCTCGCCAAAATCTGGCTAGGTTGTTCTGGTGGAGGCACAATGACGAATTTCTGACCAAAATCCGTCATCGCAGCAGACACATGAGATGATCTTGTCCGACATCGACTTCCCAGCGTTCCTGGCGTTTGTCCCCGAGCCTCTATCTGGCCACAAAACATGAGACATGATGTTCGGAATGTATTCCGAGCGATTTTGAGTCGGCACAAGATCGTTCCATGCATTGATTCGATCCTCATTGGCATCGTTTCATTCTCCACACGAGTCTGTATCGCCCTACCCTTCGTGTACGCAATCCTGGCGGCCATTTGCAATATTTTCCGTGGTCGCAACCGATAGGTCCTTGATGTGAGCATGCTTTCACGCCATTTCCGAGATGGCACAAGGATGATTCCGTCAGTCGGATCCGTAATTCATGATGAATTCATGACTTTCTCTCAGTGCAACATGCCCAAATTCGACGTCCAAAGTCTTGGCGGCAATTCCCGATCCTCCATCTAGTCGCAAATACTGGAACATAATGCTCGGAAGGTAATCCAGGAATTTTGAAGTTGGCACGAGATCATTTTCATACCAAAAATCGACCCGCACCAATGGCCTCGACATTGTCAGTGAATTTCGCCCCAATCTGACTCGAGGAGACTTCCTTGAGATCGATCTCGGCAACCTTGGCGGCCATCTCCGAACCTCCCTTTGGTCACGAATGGGAGATATTCGATGGCAAGGGGTATGACAATTGATTTCGAGGTGGCACAAGTACGGATTTCTAACTCGAATCGGTCGATAACACACGATTCATAGTTTTTTCGAAGATGATCTGGACGGAGAACGACCCTCCACATCCTCGGCAGCTACTCCCGAACCTCTACCTGGTCACAAATGCTAGATATCCCTTGCCAAGGAGCGCCTAGGGTACTCTGTTGGTGGCACAATGCCAGATTCGGGTCGAAAATCCATCACCGCTAAAGCTGAGCAGTAATCATCAACAAAATTTTGACCTAAATCAGCCTCCCAGATTTTCTGACGGCATCCCCCGATCCTCTCCCAGGTCGTAAATAATGAACGATAATGCTCGGAACGTCATCCGAGAAATTTGAAGTTGGCACGAGATCATTTTCATATCAAAAATCTACCTGTGTCGATGAACTCGTCATTCTCAGCCAATTTCGCCCAGATTCGACTCGAGGATTCTTCCTTGAAATCGATCTTGGCGACCTTGGCAGCCATTCCCGAACCTCTTTTTGGTCACAAATGAAAGATATTCGATGGCATGAGGTACGACAATCGATTTCAAGGTGGCACAAGCACGGATTCCTAACTCGAATCGATGAATAGTGCTCGATTCATAGTTCTTCCTAGGATGATCTTGATGGAAATCAACCCTCCACATGCTCGGTGGCTACCCCGAACCTTAACCTGGTCACAAATGATAGATATCATGATCCAGAGGGCATAATAATCATTTCCATGTTGGCACAAGTCGCTCAAGACGAGCCCCTACTACCCAGTCTTTGTGATGGACCTCCGATTCTGCTCAAATTTGGCTTATAACTATATTTTGAACTTGAAACATTGCTCCAATCGAAATTCGTGCAGGTCCATCGTCTAGAACTAAAAAACACGAAGATATTCCATTCTGGATGATACCGATAGCTCAAATACTCGCGTTGCGCCGATTTTTGCCAGAAATTACTGTTCCCGCCCCACTGTGCGATGTAAGTCATATCGATTGAAAATTTTCTCATCTGAGACAGTGCCTCATGAAAAATCCATAACCCGAAGAATGATGAGATGTTGATGAATGGATGCCGGTGAACGAATTCGTGAAGAGAATCTGTCCGAAACGGGGCACGAACCTAAGATCCTTCGCGCGCGAAGCAAAAGCATTTGCGCGTGTTCAACGATCATTTTTACATTGAAGAGCATGAATGTCAATCAAATTCATCGGGTTCCCATGGCAGCCTCAATTGTCAGATTGGTGAAATAATTAAACAGAGCCACGAAATTCCCTCTTGGTTTGAAACGAGCCCGACAATGGTTTCTATACGTATTTTGAGCGGCAAAATACGACTCCGTTACCCAATTCGCGTCAGAACCTCAAGATTTCCCGTCAATCGCTGAAAACTCCGTGGAGGAAGGAAAATTGTGATGATGCCTAACGACAATCCTCTCCCTCGCATATGCGCACTAGATCTCATCGATGAAGGCCCCCAACATCCCCAAGTTGCTCAGAGCAAAGATTTGAGGACCAACGGCATCAAGTTTTGCCCTGTCGCTTCCTTGAAAATGATCGAATAACTCGTTTCAATTGGCGGAAGTCGCATTCCGCAAATTAAGTGATTCTTATGTTCATCACTCTCAATGTTACTATTCAACACACTCCAAACGAACAAAATACAGAACCCGCTCGTATTCTTGAAGAAAATCGGATGCAATAAGCGATCATGAGGATTGAATTCGACAGCGGGATCCAATGAGAAGATACACAGATCCACGAATGGATGTCTAACTGAGGGATCTCCGTCTCCTTTTGGACTAAAATGCCCACCTGGAGGTTATCACATCTCGAGTGAGTTCATTGATCCACAGCTCCAATCTCTCCCGTCATTGGAAGGCTCGACGCCAGGAAGCAGTCGTGACTATAGAAGACAAGATTATGAGTCTCTGAACGCTCAAACACTGCTTTCTGACCATGGAACGGAGAGGCGCTTCAGAAGGATAACAGGCGCATCGACACACTTCCCCCGTCACTTGTGCTTCACCTGGTTCAGTATCTCATTGAATGAGGACCGAGAGAAGAACGTCAGCGTCGAGCCCGGAAGTCTCGTGCTTGAAGGTGTGATCAGATGATATACAGCCGAAATACTCATTTGGCATCCATGTCTGTCAGTTGGCAGGTTTGATTCTCCTGGATCTTGCCCACTTGTGTGGATGCGCAAGAAGTCTTGTCGATGACATGATCCCCATAGACCATATAGCATGTAACCACGGGAGAAGACACATAGATACATAGATAGGAGGACGTCCACGCCAAATTTGGGAAGTTTCTGCACGACATTTTTTTCGCCTCGCAAAATTTTTTAATCGGTTAGATATATTGAAACATGGTTTTAGCAATTTTTATTGGTCCGGAAGAAATTTTTTCGCCTCGGCTAGGCGTAAATAATTGATTTCACTGAAAAACCCAGAAATCAAACTTTGCATTAGTATTTTGCTGATAGCTTTTCTCCTCCTCAACCGATCTCAATATTTCGAAAAGCATCTGGAAGGTAATCGAAAAACCTATCATCAACGTGGTTTTAAAAAGTTCCTCAAGCCCCCCACATGGTCTCAGAGTCCAAAATACATGGAAATAATGTTTTGCGAGATAACTGTTTTGACCACCCTCCAAAAAATTGAAAAAAAAATTTTTTCCGATTTGTCAGTTAGTAATCTAACTACAGAAAAATTTTCAGCCATTTTTTGGGGGTTTGCAGCTCGTGGCATGCGTTTTAGTACGATTTCAAAGTCAAAAAATGGCTAAAACGCGTTTTTCTCCCTTAAATCTTCCTAAAACGGACATATGACCTACTTCAATGTGGTTGTTGAGTCATTCTACATCAAAAACATGTTGTTTCAAGATTTTTCCGAACTGAAAAAAGCGTTAAATACGCGATGAGATTTTTCAAAAGTACTTTTCGACTTCGAGGGAACAAATCACGCTCTTTCTCTAGGCGCACGTCAACCTCTTCGCTGAGTTGAAAGTAATCATTTCAAAACTCAGAACACTTGCGCTGATTGAATCGGTTCCGCTCCCAGTGCCTACGTGTCGTATCTCGTTTATTCATGAGCGCTCTCAACTCGTGACCAATCCAAGGAGCATCGCTTTTACGGGGTCTCACCGTCTTTTTAGGCGCTGATTCATCTAAAAGTATTCCTTGATTACCATTCAGGCAGTTAACGGCGTCTTCCGAGCTGATTCCAGCATTCCCAAGAACTGACCAGTTGCAGCGTACTGAGCGATCATTCAACTGCTTCGGAGTGATGTTCCAGAAATCCCTATGAGTGGAAGAATGTTTCGACGGAGCAGAGATGAAGACTTTCATGGTGACGTCAATTACCGCGTGCTTCCCAAAACTGGACAGCAGTTTTTTCTGGGAGTCATTAATGATGTACTCTTTATCTGTATAAATTTGATCTATATGTAACCGCTCCAAAAATTTGGAGAGGGGGCGGGGGGGAGGGAGCTACCTCGCTGTACGCTACAAGAAAGAAACTAAGGCACACCAGGTTTCCTTGGGCCAGACTCGTCAGCTGAAGCTAGTTCCCCCACTCTGGAATCGTTGCGTACGTACAGGGCAACCCCGCCACCATTCTTGTTACGATCCTGCCTGAACAGTGGGAATCCTGGAATCTGAACGAGACTGTCATCCACAGACTCATCTAGCTATTAATCGGCTACTCAAGAAAAATGTGAGGAGGGATCTTGAGTGACGAGCTGGCGGAGTTACTCAATTTCATCTCTAAGTGAGTTGATATTTAGAAACGTGGTTTTAAAAAGTCCCTCGAGTCCCCCACATGGTCTCAGAGTCCAAAATACATGGAAATAATGTTTTGTACGATAACTTTTCTGACCACCCTCCAAAAAATTGAAAAAAAAAATTTTTCCAATCTGTCAATTAGTAATCTAACTACAAAGAAATTTTCAGCCATCTTTTGGGGGTTTGGAGCTCGTGGCATGCGTTTTATTACGATTTCAAAGTCAAATAATGGCTAAAACGCGTCTTTCTCCCTTAAATCTCCCTAGAACAGACATATAACCTACTTTAATGTGTTCATTGAGTCATTCTACATGAAAAACATGTTTCAAAATTTTTTCAAACTGGAAAAAGCGTTAAATACGCGATTAGATTTTTCAAAAGTACTTTTCGATTCAGAAAATGAGTTCTACTGCGCATGCGCGTGCTCGTAGAGCTCCAAAAATGATTTCATCCGATAGCCGCAACAGTTACCGTCAAAATGAGCCAAACTGAAGTTGATTTGATGCAGTAGAACCGGAGATGCAGCCGTTTCAAAATTCAAAAAAATCCAAGGTACCAAAACCGTGAGCCCTGAGCGGGCTCGACGACCCTTCCAAGCTTCAAACGCGTGTATCTTCGGTTCTACTCAATCAATTCGAACCCCCGAAGGGGCATTTTGAAGATAATTGCACCAGCTATCGATTGAGACCAGTTTCAATGATAGAAACTCATGCACATGCGCAGAAAAATTCATTTATAACGAATTATGACTATTGAAACTGTCATTTCATCTCTAAGACGTGACCATCTTGAACATGCGCGTGAGTTCTTAGTCCTAAATCTGGTCTCAATTGATAGCTGGTGCAATTCTCTCCAAAACGCCTCGTTGGAGGTGCGAATTGATTCAGTAGAACCGGAGATACACGCGTTTGAAGCTTGGAAGGGTCGTCGAGCCCGCCCAGGGTTCACGGTTTTGGTACCTTGGATTTCCTTGAATTTCGAAACGGCTGCATCTCCGGTATTACTTCATCAAATCGACTCTAGTTCGGCTTATTCTGAAGGTATCTGTTTCGGCTATCGGATGAAATCATTTTCGGAGCTCTATGAGCACGTGCATGCGCAGTAGACTTCATTTCCTGAATCGAAAAGTACTTTTAAAAAATCTAATCGCGTATCTAACGCTTCTTTCAGTCCGAAACAATTTTGAAACAACATGTTTTCGATGTAGAATGACTCAACAAACACATTAGAGTAGGTCATATGTCTGTTTTAGGAAGATTTAAGGGAGAAAGACGCGTTTTAGCCATTCCTTGACTTTGAAATCGTACTAAAACGCATGCCACGAGCTCCAAACCCCCAAAAAATAGCTGAGAATTCTTTTGTAATTAGATTACCAACTGACAAATTGAAAAAATTTTTTTTTTTCAGTTTTTTGAAGGGTGGTCAAAAAAGTTATCCTGCAAATCATTATTTCCATGCAGTTTGGACTCTGAGACCATGTGGGGGGCTTGAGGAACTTTTTCAAATCACGTCAATGATAGGTTCTTTGATTGCCTTCCAGATGCTCCTTGAAAAATCGAAATCTGTTGATAAGGAGAAAAGTTATAATTAAAATACTCACGCAAAGTTTGATTCTTGCCTTTTTCAATAAAATCAATTATTTACGCCTAGCCGAGACAAAAAAAATTGTTCGGCCCAATCAAAATTGCTCAAATCATGTTCCAATGTATCTAACTGATTAAAAAACTTTGCGAGGCGAAAAAAAATGTCGTGCAGAAATTTCCCAAATTTGGCGTGGACGTCCTAAGTTTCAAAAACCGATAGAGGAATATTCACAAGGGGATCGTACACGTAAAGGAGGATGCAAGATAATGATGGAGAGTCTATCGCTGTAGGCGAGGGCAGTAGGGCCCCAAGTTTAGAAGATAGCAGCGTGTGAAGCTCTTCAGGAATGACTCTAGCAAGGTTGCGAATCATAACTCTTCTAGGAGATGCCGAGTGCTCTATACGGTGTGAATCTCAATAAAATCGTGACCAGCTGCAAAGGGTAGTACTCATCGACGATGTGCTAGAACTGATGATGAATCATGCGTCAAGAATGAATCAAGGCAAGTGTCCTGGGATGATATATTACGGTACACTACATGATGAGTGCGTTCAGTGCTCACGAGCGTAAGCGAGCGAGAACTGATCAAAACTGAAGAAGATGACGATGCCAATGACTTACAAGGGGAGGGTCAGGTCTTTGGAACACCAATCTTCACCAAAATTTTTTTACAGACTCGTACTACCGAGAATATGAAGAATCCCAGGCATCTTCGTCAAATGGGCACTCTGTTCCAAGATACAGCTATAGACATTAGCATTGCCCATATAGGCCTGTGTTAAAAGGTCATGTATATAGATGTACTAGCAATGCTAATGTC
>JAPYYZ010003916.1:0-11912 GCA_030522705.1 Eretmocerus eremicus
TTCGTGCTTGCAGCGAAAGCCCAAAGGCCATGTCGTCGACGAGTTTCGAGGAGCAGCGGCGGAGCGTCGACTGGAGCGCGTACAACAGCAGCTCCGAGCGCCACCAGCATCACCACCAGCAGCAGCAGCGTCTGAAGGAGTCGGGTGTCGACGGGCTGGCCACCACCTCCTCCTCCTCGTCTCTCTCGCTGTCTCTGTCCTCGTCCAAGAGCGGCTACGAGCACGAGCTGTACCCCAGCCTGAGCCGCTTCAGCCGCTCCTACGAGGAGTACCAGCTTCTGCCGGACCGTCGCACCCACTCGTCGAGCGCTAAAGACACCAGCAGCGTGTCCAACGTCAACTGCAACAGCAACGACAGCGACAGCTGCCTCAGCGAGGCAAAGCCAGGCTCGCCGATCGACCTGCAGCGAATGGGCATGCAGTCGACGCCCATAAAAAGCGAGGACAAGGCCAGCGGCGTCGACTACCGCAACATCGAGTCCATAGTCAACAGCACGCCCCTGAAACAGGACTCTCTCCTGCTCGTGCAGAGGAACTCGGTAATCAGGCGAGCAGATTCTCAGCAGGCTCTCGCGCCAACCGCTCCGATGTCGAGAGACCAGCCCATGGAGGTCGACGGAGGCAGCAGAGACGGCGACGAGTGCTGCTGCAGCAAGCACAAGTGCTGCAGGCACAAGGACGCGGAGGACGACGGCCTCGTCGAGAAGAGCAAAATTTTGTCCGAGCTGATTCTCAAGTCGCAGAATCCCGTGTTCCGCCACCTGTTGGCCACCGTCGAGCTTCAGTACGGGCTCCAGGGCGCCTGGTCGTCGTCGTCGTCGACTCAGACTCAAACGCAGATTTTGGCTGGTGCTTCTGCCGGCGCGAGCAGCAGCACGTGCGCGAGAGACGTCAGAGCTAGTCCCGGAGCGCCGGAGCATCACCATCACATGGAGCAGGATCTGCCGCTCGATCTCACGGTCAACAAGTGATTCGACATCCGTTTACGTAGCCTCTCGTTCATGTTGTGTGTTGAAAATCGACTAAACAAGCCAAATATTAACGAGTCTAGTGCCTGCCTTTGCCAACAGCCTGTCTAATGACTCTTGCTCTCGATATTATCTCCGCGTACTCTTTGCAACTTCTATGCGTTCTCCTACTCTTCGGTGTTGTTGATGAGGCACTTTTTAGCGTGCCCGGTTTCTTTTTTGAGATTTTTGTTGGTAGACGATGTCCGCGGAGGCTCTCTGCGCATTGTTCCTGTACATAACGTGCTTTGAGATTCGAGCCTCGCGCGTCGGAGCAGTCTTGTATGAGGCGCACGCGCTCATTATTTCACTCACATGGGTATCCTTTTTTTATAAATACGTGTTTGTGTTTGAATACTTAGGTGAGCGTCTATGATGCGTGTGTGTACGATTTATGAAATTTTCGGTTATGTAATTGGTTTGAAAATTTACTACGAAATTATTATTTCCATTGCCATTATTGGTATTAATGATATTACTATCTTTTGTATCAATTAGTATTTAAATACCATTGATATATGATTATTATTGGTTGAAAGAGCCAAATTTATCTTAGCCTTGTGTGCCTTAAGGTGTGACCGATACGCTGCGTGTCGGGCCTCGTTCGTACCTTGATTTGATAATTATCTTTTTTTATATAGATGCAAGGAGAGGAGAGGGAGCGCGATGCTCGGACGAATGGCTTTACTGCATTTGTCCGAGTGTCGCGCTTCGCGTTATTACGCACATGAGATTCTTGTACATACATAAGCGTATCTGTATACCGGAGTATCCGATGGGGGCCATGTTGAACGGGCCTCAAGTGCCTTATCCGAAAAGGAAACAAACCAAGTTGTGTCATTTTGTTCAATAAAAGAGCATTATTTATACATATGTACATGTATTAAAAAATTATCATTTCCTATCTCATTCCTTGTTACAACATCCTTACAATATCATCAACATCGCATTGTTTCAACAAAATTTACCTAACTGAAAAATTACGTGACAGCCTTTGTACAAAAATTTTCTAATCAACTTCGGTACTCTCCACTTACAGTAGAAAGAAAAGAAATAAATTATGTATGACGGTTCATGAAGTTGGGCCGACACTGGACACAAGTTCAGACATTCCGTCTTTTATCACTTTCAAGCTCTCTAAATCTGTATTCACGGTGGAGATCAACTGTGCCATTCCTTGCTGCTCCATATTGAGATACTGAAAAAGAATCAACATTTGGGTGAGCACCTTTTCAAAGCCGTTTCCAAGAAAAAAAACATCAGAGCATGCAGCAGTAAAACGGATACATATGAACGTGGAAAAGTCAGATCTTCAAACATTGACGGTCATATGGAAATCGAGAAAAAATAGAAAAATGATGATCGTACATAGGTAATAATGATTTGTACTAGAAGCTCACTACGAGAACTGGAATCCACGGTCGTTTTCGTTTCAATTTTTTTTTTCACCAACCAGAAGCGCACATTAGAATATGTGATGGCAGTGTCTCGAAGTCATTAATTTCACCTGTATATTGACGGCTCCGGACCAAAGCGGTATAATTTTGGCTTTTTGGAAAATCGAGTTAGTACTTTGGGCGCTACTCAGGCTGGTAATCATCTTTCGGAATAATTCCAACAGTGTTACGTCGATGGATAGTCCATCTGTGTGATCTCGGAAAAATCATTCCGAAAGATGATCACCAGCCTGACTAGCAAAGTACTAAACCAGCTTTTTAAAAAGTCGAAAGGTAAATAAACCGTTCTAGTTTGGATTCGTCCTTGTGATAATAAATTAGATCATGATTAATTTCGCGTTCATCCAAGATGGAAAGAGGAAGACGCTTGCAGTCATTTATGCTTAGAGATAGTATACGCACTGGTGCACGAGTGTTTCAAGAAACTACATGCCAGGCATGTTGAGATGCACGGATCGATTCGACTGATAGGCGATTTCGCGTATTATAGATGCAACTTTCGATTGCGATCTCAAGAAAAACCTTCATAGAGAACAACGATATTGTTCAAGAATGAGCCCGAAAAAGATATAATTGAGGATTGATCAAAATTGACACTTGTATTCAGCTATTAAATCATTATTTCTCCACTCTCTTTGAATGAGTCGACACTTGATGTAAGGATGGGCTTTTTTCTTTTCAAATAGCAGGCAGAGCAAAATTGAGAAAGAAAGGCGAATCTTCATTCTAAATAAGAATTCTATTTACCTGTTTTATATCGTCTTGGGCTATTGGATCCATGGTGTATCGTTCTTGATTCTGCGTATCTGTATGTCGTCTCATTCTCAATTGGGATAACATTTCACTAATTCTACCTTTAAATTGCGTGGGCGCACTGATCTGTGAATGCATTGCTTCAAATCTATTAGTTAAAATTTCTTCTTCTGGTTGCAATGAAAAACCAATTTTCCTAGTGATTTCTTGTCGAACCAAGACCTAAGACAGAATATCTTGTGTGAGATACTCAATTCCACGGTTCTAGTTTCATATAGTCAAGCAAAATAATTTTCAAGTTTCCATGTTCAAAAACAAAACATAATCTTAATTTTACTGATAAGTATTATAAGTATGTACCTGCAACACTCTGTGCTGAAATTCTAGAAGAGTTCGTCTATGTTCTTTCAATTTAGCTTGTGTAGCTGTGTGCTGTCTTTGTAGATTCTGAATACTGTCTGCAGCTAGATCTAAGAAAGCTCTATGCCTGGCTGTTTCTTCTTCTTGACATTTTAACCGATGTTTCACTTGTTGGAATCCTATCATAGGAACTGGGATGTAATGCTCTGGGTTGGGATTGTCCAATTGAGCTTGTTTCCACAATCGAGGATCAATTGAACATGGTGGGTTGTCCATATATTCTTTGAGCTGAGCAGGATCCAATTTGACCTGAGGGAAAATATTTTCTACTCCTATTTGCGTAAGCTGCTGCTTCTGCATCATTTGGGTCAAGTATGCATACAGTTCATTGGCAGGAATTTTTCTAACAGACCCGGTAACACCTTTTTCTGTAACAAATATTGTGACATGCCCTTTAGTTTCTCCTACTGATTTAATATTGTCAATCGTAACGGTGAGATTGGGTTTGTTTCCTAAAATTTGGCCTAGTGAAGTAATCAATTGCTGTTTTCCATCTTTCAGCTCTTGCTCTTTTTTTGTAAAACAAAGAATAATTAAACCATCATTATTATCCGCATCTGGCATTCTACTGTATCCAATGGCTTTGAATCTGCATAATGGATTTTCTTGGTTTAGTTCAATTGGCTGAGCAGTGGCTGAATAATATGCCTTCCCTGTTCCCCATAGAGCTTGAATTAGATTCCATCTGGCGATTGTATTATCTCTTTCATCACCAAATAACTGGCAATTGAATACTGCATTATACAGAGCCTCGGATAACGTGTTTGCATTTGATTGCTGCTGTTGCTGTTGTTGTTGTTGTTGCTGCAATTGCTGTTGAGGCTGAGTCAAATTCGTGCCAAAACTTGGAAAAGTTGTACCTGAAAAAAAATAAGGTTTCTTACTGATCCTACTCTACTCAATGATGAGTTCTTCTGAAAAGAATTGGCAATAGTAGAAAAATATTACCAGTCCCAAATCCTCCGAATCCAGTTACTGCGCTAGTTGTTGCTGGTTTTACTCCAAATCCTCCAAAGCCTCCACTACTTGCGAACGTCGGCGCTTGTTGTGTACTTGTACCAAATGCTCCAAACAAAGGTGGTGCAGAGGTGGTTGTTGCAGGGGCACCAAACCCACTGAAACCCCCAAATCCAGTGCCGGCAGCTACAGTTGTAGGAGCTGTTGAACCCAGGCCAAAAGCTGGTGCTGATGTAGCAGGTGTAGTACCAAACCCTCCTGTGGTTGCTCCAAAACTGAAGTTAGTGGCGGGAGCACTGAATGAACTCGTGGCACCTGATGCAGGTGCGCCGAATCCAGTGGCTGCAGGTGTGCCAAAGGTAGACGTTCCAAAGCCAGTTGACTGCTGAGTTGCTGGGGCACCAAATGCTGTTCCAGTTCCAAATACATTGGATTGTTGAGTTGCAGGGGTACCAAAGGCAGGAGCTGCTCCAAAACTACTGGCTGTTTGAGCCGCTGGTGTACCAAAAGTAGTCCCGGTGCCAAAACCTAAGGACTGTTGAGCAGCTGGAGTTCCAAATGTAGTTCCTGTGCCAAAACCAGTGGACTGTTGGGTAGCTGGTGTTCCAAACAAAGATGTTGTGGTTGTTGAAGCTGGTGTGCTGAATCCAAACGGAGTCGTGCCAAATCCAGCTATTCATGGATCAAAAATTAAATAATGTCAAGTAATAAAGGTAGTCACAAAAAGACAATTTTAGAATATTTAGTTGGAATTAGAGGGTGGACATTTTCATCATGGCCTACTCAATTATGTATACAAAAAGAGAGTATCATGAAAACATATCTCATAGTTGGGGATATTTTGAGTTAGAAGCAAATCTAGGAATGATTCCTCACTTACAATTAGTGAAAATGATTATTTCAACAATAAACTGAAAGCAATAGCAGAATAAAAGGAAAAAGCACTGATATCTTTACATTCCATCACATGACCATGCATGTATCCCTATGAAATTCCATGTGTGTAGATTTTCACATGTTATATTCATTTAGATGAACAACAAACAAAACTATTGACAGATTGAACATTATTGGTTATGCATTTCTAGTCCAATGTTTAAACATGGTAAGAGCTGAATAGTGTGTCATAAATTAATGCATTCTTTGAATTATACGCTTGTTTAATTAATCAACACATGGCTATTTTGTAAATGGCAGGATGACAATCAAACTCCAGATGAGCTGTCAGATAAACTTTTCACAAGAGGGTATGATATGGATGAAGCGGTCAAGGAGATTTCAAGCACTGGGAAAGGAGGTGATGCCATCTCGATGTATGAAATAGAAATTGAAGTAACATCTATTCCTAACAATGGTACAGTCGATCCATTTTCAAAATTTGGTCTGTTGTCTGAATCCATGATGATGATCATGGCTATATCGACAATACTCGCTCTTCTATTTCTTTGCTGTGTATCTCTGATTCTAATGAGAAGGTGGAAGAAGAAATATTACAACTGTTTACAAGGAGATGGAGAATGTGACCCTAGCTGTGGTGGAATACGCAAACCTCTATTACGGCGAAACAAATCTGCAGACACGCTCAGCAGGACTAGTGCTAGCTCCATGAGAGATTGAAGCTACTGTACTTTCAGTTAGTATGTACATCTGAACAAGATATGAGATCAAAACAGGAAAAGAGTTCAGTGAAATCCTTGCATTTAGCTATGACTTTCAGAACACCAAACCCTGGCAAACGTCACAGTAGAGATCGTATTACAACCGTCCTCAACAGATACATTTATGAAGTAAAGAAGAACAAGAAATCGTTGAAAGTTCATGATGGCGAGAGGAAAATGGATCAAAGTCAGCGCACTTCATTGAAAAATCATATTTGCTCCAGTTTAACCTCCAAATGTGAAGTGAGGACATGGGTACCTGGTTTGATTGGAGTAGCTGCAGAGGCACCAGCCGCTCCAAAAGTGAATGCCGAACTAGCTGCTGGCGTCGAAGAACCAAAACCACTACCGAATGACATTTTTACAATACTTGGAACAACAATTACTGAAGAGCTGTACAACAAGTTGGCCTTTTCCCGCCGGAGCCATGCGCGCACTAAACTCGACCCCGAACCGAAAGGTGCATGTGCATGGTGCTGTGTAGTTGTATTTTAATCTTGCACCATTGGATCGCAAATGACGCAATTTCCGAGAAGGAATCTCTTTGGAAAAAGTCAGAATTTTGAAATTGATCAATTTTGCTGAACTCATAGGGGCTTCAATCGTTTTCAACTGAGCTGACACAAATTTGTGAATTATTGACTGTCCTGAGGTATTTTATAACATAATTATATACTAGTGTGTACAAGATGTGATTAGAATAAACACTGGAGGGATGACCTAAGATAAAGGCTCACTAAAGCTTGCTGGATATGGACACTTCTTATAAGAGTAGCAAGTATGAAAGAAATCAGTCAAAGAATCCAATTTAAATATTTATTAATATTTTGTAACAAATCACACACAAAAATTAATAAATATAATCATGGTAATCAAATAAGCTCCAAATATACATATTTGTGTCATCAAAGGATCAAAGAGATTATAACTAAGTAAAAGATTGAAAATGGATAAATGACTCACATGATCTAGTCACAATACAAAATCCATTTCTCTCAAGCTTACATCCAATGAATCTATGATGAGATTGTGAGTATTATACCATTTGATAATTCATTCATATGCAAGTGATACAGGACAAGTCATACAATATTTTCTTCAAAATTAGTCTTACAGATTAAATAAATAAATGAAACTACCATATGCTTTCACTAAGTGGAAATAAATAGATCATTTGGTAAAATCAACCTAAAATGTGTACCAACTATGGCCCATGCACCAATGAAGAACCTTGGAATCTCGGATTTGGGCACGCTGAAGGTTCGCTGCGTTGTCGGTTGGTATTTAGTCACGCCAAAAAATTTGGCTTGCTACTAATTTGAGGGTAGTTTCTTTCGTTTTCAAAATGTCTTTTTCAGAGTTACGAATTTTGATTCGGAGCCGACGTTATCAGGAAATTTAGCTTCCTCATGCTCGCTTCGATAAATTAGAATCGGGCTCACGTCATCTGAAAAAACGTTGAAAAACGCCAACGACGAAGTTATGGCAAAAATGCACCAAACTTTTTGCCTTCTTAGAATAGTAATATCTTGACTTCGGAACGACCTGATGGGTCTAATAACAGTTTTGAGTATTATGCAACTAAACGGCCAAAAACCGTGCATGTCGAAAATCTTTCCCCAGATTTCTTAATACTTTTTTTCATTTAAGTCGAAATACGAGCTGCAACATAAGTGTTTGTTATAGTCTAATCTTGACTTTGTCGACTCTTCATTCAACTCAGATCGATGTTGTAGCCGAGAAAGGCGGGAATAATATGAGTACTTGATTATGCAGGTCGAATATACCGGCCTGTATTCCTTGTCCATTCTTTCCCAGTTTTTAGAATACCATGTCGAATTGGGCCAATTAAAGAATGGCCGAAATAAAGTTACACAATGACAAACATTCGCCAAGTCTCATTCTGACCCATATCAGAAGCAAATACGAGAAATTTGGGGAAAACTTTTTTGGCGTCAGGCGCATGGCGCCAACTCCTGGTTTGAAACAGAAAATTCGCCTTTATATCGTTATCTTGATCCTAAAGAACAGAGTACGTAATTCGCTCGTCGTGCGGTTTAGGGGCACAGGGGTTATTTTTCCCCCATAGTACTAGCGAGGAAATAATCCACGTGCCCCTCAACAGCCGGAACTCGCAGCAGTATACATGTACTATATCGGGAAAGACCAATAAGCTCATCATCCAATGTAAAGTACACTATGATTTTCAAGGTCATTCACTACTTCAATTGGAAGTGCTCAGAGTTATGAACCTACATCAAAGACTTTGTGGATGATCGAAAGTTGCCGGATTGAAGAGCCAGCTGTACGCGTAGAGGCAGGCCGTGATCAGTACACATGCCCTAAAATTATTGTGGATTGTGACGTGAATAAATGGCTTACTCTTCTATTGTTTTTCTGTCATAGATTCACGGTATTACCAAGAAATATTGCAAGAAACATACGGTTTTGACCATTTTGATATACCAAAATATAAATAAAAAGTGAGCATAATATATGAGATATGCTTCACAGCATGAAAAGAATGCGCAATATGTTCCACTGGAATTATTAAGAGCTACATAAAATACTAGATAGTTCGTGAGAATCGTAAGATTGGAACATTTTAAATATATCTCCGTCCTAATCGTCAATCTTCTTTCTCTTAGCATTCAATTTTTGCATGTACTCATCAATACAAAATATCAAGAATATCAGATAACGAATTTTTCGTAAAAATTCATTTTTACTTGAATCAGGCCATGTGGCAAGGTTGAGGTTCTAATATTTGAAAATAGAGTCGACCAAGGTCATAAAATGGTTTGCAATCAAGAGACTCCAAAGTGCACACCTCAGCTTCTGGAACATTCAGGTCAAGGACAAGGCTTTCATTGATTTTTTGTTCATTAATTATCATCCAAGTTTCTGTTTTCAATGCTGGATTATAAAGTTGAAGCCGTTCTAAAATTTTGGATGGCTCCTCTATTTGATCTATCAAGGTTTGCACCCGCACCATTTTGATTAAGATTGATGTGTCATTGACTCTCAGATCAGCATTATCCCATGGCTTTATATCACTTATCTTATTTCGAAGCCAGTCTTGTGCTGCTTGCTCAGCTGCAATAAATATAAAAACGCCCCCTTTAGAAAATGACCTTTCAAATTTAGGCCACTCACTCACAGGAGTCTTATTAATTTCCTCTCTGACAGCACTCTTGAACAGTTCAAACTGTTCAGGTTTTAGGTAAACCTCAGGATACTTTGAATCTGTTACAATAGTAGTTAAGGGATTATTCATTTGCTTGTCAGTTAGAATTGTACTCAGGGGTGGTTTCATAATAGAGTGCATCTGATTCACGTTCTCCTGAGCTCTATTTAATAACCTGTTGCATATAATTGATCTAGCATCAGGCAAGGGAAGATTGCTGTCACGGTATGTATTAAAATGAGGTGTTCCATGACCTGGCATCCCAACGTTGTGCTTCTGATAGGGAGACTGTCTGAATCGTGTATCTTTTGCTTGGTTTCTCTTGTGTGCTTTGGAATTGTTTTTATGACTGTTTTCAGAGTAACCATTCTCAGCTTCAGTATAACTCCATGTACTCTGGAATATACTGGTCAATCTTTGCCTCAAGTTCTTCCATGCTAGAGAATTTTCATATTTTTCTCCAAGAAGGCCCTCACAAATACTATGAACGACTGGCGCCAGATTTTGTGGCGTCTTGTCTTTCAACTGTTCTTTGATTAAATTAGTGCACAAGGATCTGAAGTCACCACCTTTAAGGGATTTCAATTTGAGATAAGTCAATAAAGTCATGACAAATGTGAGCATGCATGTATTACCTTGCTGTTTTGAACCATTAGCTGCTCCAGGTGTGGGAAGTAAACCTTTGTTTGTTTCTGATGGTGATTGCTGTGTGTCACTTGCTGAACCTCCAAATCCTCCAAATGCTCCGAAACTAGTTGAGCTGAGTGTGTTGGTAAATGCAGTTGATCCTCCGCCAAAAGTTGATGAGGATGACGACGGTATGGTTTCAAACCGTGTGTCACTCGTCCCATAGCCAACGTCTGGGGCTGGATCACCTGAATAAGATATATATGGAGCCATTCAAGCATGACACTCAAAAACTACATCATGTCAACACCCAATCCAAGAAAATGATTGGTCACAGTTGAGATTCAACATTCCTGAGGGTAAAGCGTGGAATGAGTAATATCAATAAGAAAAAAAAAATGGTGACAGCTGACCAATATCCATCTTATGACTGAACAGAGCAATTGAAGAGCTGATCATCAGGTGATCTCGCCAGGAAAACGTCGGGAGCCCAAAGTAACCTCGAAGTAAAAGTGGCAAGTTGTTTACCGTCGGCTTTTTCAGGCTCAGCCGGATCTGTTTTGACCTCGGTTTTGACAGAATCGTCGGCTGATTCTTTGGGGGCAGGTGCTGATGACTGCGTATCCATCTCATCGTCCAGAACCTCCTCGCCTATGTCTATGTCCAAAACCATCGCTGAGGAGGGAGAGTTTGGTTTTCCAGAAACAACTTCGCCCACGCTATTCGCCATGCCGGTAATGGAGTAACCAAAGCCGTCGCAGTCGCCACGCGCTGTCGAGCCCAGCCCCTGACCGGACCGCAACTCGCAAGCCGGCACATCCTACCTGTCATCGTCTCGTCCACGTGCACTAAACCCTAAATTGATGATAGTTTATACGTAAAGCTGTAATTGTTTCAATGGTCTTGACAACTTTCATAATTTGCGGAATCTTTCAATTCGAGATAATCGGTTCCGAAGTTAGCAAAAAATACGCCGGGCCTGGCAGCGGGGGGGGGGGGGGGGGGACGGGGCCCGCGGGGCTTTTTTAACCGGGGGATGAGAGGAATGAAATCGTGCGTGAAAAAAGGGCCTAACCGCAAAATGGCCAATTTGAGAAAATCGATAAAAACTGAATAAAAATCGTTTGCGACATAATTCCGTGGATCCAAATAACTTATTTCGCAGAAGTTAGCATTCACGAAGCAAATAAACACGAATTTCGGGCCATTCCGTGCAATAACAAAATAGGGCCATTTGAAAAAATGCAGTTCGGCCCTTTTTACCAATATTGGGTCCATTTTCTGCGCACTTCCTTCACAAAAATCTGAATAAAATCTACATATCGAATCTGTTGGCTTTGAAACTTCATCAGCATGAGCATGGGCACATCTCATCCAAAGGTTTTCCGCCCCGACAAGATGATTTCATGCATACCCATAATGGTACCACGCGTACAATAAGCGTGTCTTGAGTATGTGAGAAAGTGAAATAAGTTTATTCTCACTGTATAATATAGTGCAAAGGTACTTAATTTCAAGGTGGAAGAGCATGTTTGAATACCCAGATTGGATAAAATGAGTTTCTGTAGATTTGAGAATTTTTTAAAAAAATTTTCGGCATCAGTTAGGCCTTTTTTACGAATCACCTTCTAGTTTGGCCATATTTCTCAATAACATGACAACGGCCAAAAAGTAGAGTTCTTTTGAATGGTTTTTAGGAGTGATTGAGGCCCTTTCTAAAATCGATCTCTGCAATTTGGCCCTTTTTACAAATCGTCAGCAGTATAGCTCTCCTTGACATATAGTAATTAAGCCCTTTTATCAACGAACTTTCGGTGTAATTAGCCCCTTGTTAAGATTTAAAAGG
>JAPYYZ010003917.1:0-11784 GCA_030522705.1 Eretmocerus eremicus
GCCGAAGTGAGCCAGATCGTTAGTTACGCACTGGTCGCTGCCGCTGCAGAAGTAACAGCAAAAGTGACGCGGATGAGGAGGAATCTGTCGTGGGTTAGCTCGTGCGAACATGCAGTGTCGCGTGCCTGGGCTAGCTGAAAAAATACGTCGAGAGGAGGCGGTGGTCGAAAAATGATGGCTCCGCGCTGTAACGAACGAGAGACGCGTCTAGTCGGGATGACGGCTGCCGGTGAGGCTGATATACTTGATGGAGGGGGATCGCGGGATGAGGAAAAATTGCCCGGTAAAATGGGTGATTGATGCGTCGTTTTGATCGAGATAGAGATGACGGCGGACTGCGTGATTGACACGCGCTGCGCGAGATTTTTCCTCCGCCCTGTCCGCGGCTGAGTTACGTTATGACTCCATCCCCTCAACGTTTCTACAGGTATTCATGGCGCGTAAAGCCTATCGCGTCCGTATTAGTTTACGATGTTGCGTTTCAGTCGCGTGGAAAATTGATCGCTCGAAATGATCTTGCGAGCGTTGATCTGTTACTAATCATAAACAAGTGCACGCTTACATTCATAAATTCCTAACTCGCTTTTTGTCGTTTTTTTTCTCAATAGATGTGAACAAGAAAAGAGTATGATTTGACCTTGCAAAGCTGGAGTGTGCAAATTTCAGAGAGTGACTAAATTTCAGTATCCTGACGGTGGAAACGATGGATCCATTACCACCTCTGAAGTACGCGTCTCTGATGAGATGGGCAAGCCCATCCGTTTGGCTTCAATGGTTAGATGCGTATCCCCGCGAGGCTGCAGTTATAAGATGTGCAGAAGCACCCAGGGAGCGCGCGAGCGAGTTATTTCTGTTGCGCGCAGAGAGACAGAGGGAGAACTGGTTTTCTATCGGTCGTTAAGGATGAGCTCAGAGACGCGGACTGCAGATATTGTGTTACGGAAAAACCCATATCATATTGCAACTCTCATGTCTCGATCTTTTTCGCGCGAGCAACGTAGCCTCTGGATGATGCAGCTGTCTATTATTACGTATAGGAGCATCTTTTTTAGCTGTCCAATGGGATTCTGAACTCCGCGGAGGTTCAGTTATAGTATACACTTTCTGATTGGATCAGAATCTGCCCTGGATGAGTAAAATTAGCTCACATGCCTCCATTGGGTGGGGGTTACTCTTGGTACTCTGAGCTGCTATGTGTGTCTCACATTGTAGACTTATCATCTATGTAGAGGTCCTGATCTCCGAAAAAGTTCATATCATCCTTGCGCCGCACTTCTCCGTCCAGATATCGGAATCTGAAGATGTGCCAGAGGATAAATAGAGAGTGACGATTCTGCTAACTTGAAAACGGGATATCTAAATAGGGCTCGATCGGAATCGAACCGTTGTGGTTTTATCAACTAATTAGAAGTCCTTATCTCCGAAGAAAATTATCTCATTCCTGCACCACACTCCTATCGCAAGCTACCTAACTCTGAAGAAAGGTCAGTGGATAGGGTAAAGAGAGTTAGACCTCCTCGCTAAAGTAAGGGAAATCTTACAGGGGGCACAATCGGAATCTAACCAATCCATACTCATTCTTTGGAGACGAGGTGTTCTCATGGAACCTCGGAGCTCCAAGATATCCATTCGAGTCGAATAATTATAGAGTGGAAGCGTGCAAATGATAAAGCACTGATTTATACAAATAAACTGTGCACTTTAATCTCTAACTGTATGCTTACAAATGTAAAGCTAAAAGTGATTGTCGCGAAACGCGGCGCGGGAAAATAATAATAAAGGGAGAGCTTTTAGGTCGCGGGCGCGTGGCACCGACGCAAGAGCAATTTGAGTTAGCGACGCTTGAAAGCGAGCACATGCGCTCGCTCGCGGACTCCAGATTACTGAAGTGCGAACAGCGAGAGTTGTCACTCGTCCGGGACAGAGTCATCTAATTCTAAACAGTTCAATTTGAACTGGCCAATGGAGACTCTTCAAGAAAATCTTACAGTTTCGCGAGGTAAACATCGCTGCCTCTGCTTTGGACGAGGAAAGTCTCGGACGTTCGCTCTTGAGCTCGCGCTCACGTCCGAACACTCATCATCAAATGAGGGAGCAACATTCCTGAAAGAATCCCCATCATCCTTGCGCCGCATTTCCCTGTCTAGATATCAAAATCTGAAGATGTAACAGAGGGTACATAGCGAGAGGTGATTCTGCTTGCTTGGAAGACGGAAATTCTCCGGAGCGAACGATCGGAATCGAGTCAATGTGGACTCATCACCTCATCAGAAGGTCCATACATCCGAAAAAAATTATCTCACTCCTGCGCCACACTCTTATATCGAGATGTCGAATCCAGAAGTGCCATTAGATAATGTAGCAAGAGGCGAATCTTCTCGTTATGGGAACGGAAACCCTACAGAGGGCGCAATCGGAATCGAACCATCCCTGACTCATGATCAAATTAGAGGTTCATATTCCCTAGAGAAGTCATATCATACTTGCGACGCACTCGTCTGTCCAGATATCGGAAACTGAAGTTGTGCCAGAGTGTAACTAACTAGAGATAATTCTGCTTGCTTGGAGAACGGAAATTCAACGGAGGGAACGATCGGAATCGAACCCTGGTAGACTCATCACCTAATTAAAGGTCCATGCCTTCGAAAGAACGCATATATTCCCTGCGCCACACTCCTATGGCGAGATATCGAATTCCGAAGAAAGGCCAACGTTTAATGTAGCGAGAGGCAGATCTCCCTGTTATGGGAACGGAAACTCTACGGGGGCACGATCGGAATCGGACCATTCTAGACTTTTTATCAAGTTACAGGTTTGCACTCCCGAAAGAATCCATATCATCCTTGCGCCGCACTTTTCTATCCAGCAATCGGAATCTGAAAATGTGCCAGAAGATAAATAGCGAGAGACGATTCTGCTCGCTTTAAAAACGCTATATCTACGGAGGGCTTGATCGGAATCGAACCAGTGTGGATTCATCACCCAATCAGAGGTCTTTACCTCCGCAAGGGTTCATATCGTCCTTGCATGACAATCCTGTGGGTTTTCATGGCCTCTATCTCCAGTGGGATCGATGAATCGCAAGCAATATTTTAAATGTTCCCAATAAATGAGATAATCGAGGAATCGATCCGAATTCAAATGAGTTGGATATTTTTTAAGTATTGGAATGTTTCCTCATAATTATGCATCGTCTCGTCAACGAATCTCGCTATATTCGCGTAACTCACGAACTGAACAAAAAAATGCAAACTAAAATTGATCTCGCCCATTCAAAATCAAATCAAATCGCTTCTCAAACATCCCTACAATCGGATTCTGATCTCGTCAATTTTGAGTAATTCCGCGCTCAAATGGCAATGCACGTTCGTGCTTCGAAGGTTTACAGAAGTGTAAGGAAGGACCCTGCACAGGCACAAGACAGGGAGCAAGTTGGGAGGCGAGAGTGAAAGTCCCTTCCCGTCGTTGAGATACTAATATAAGGTACAATAATCTCGAGTACGAGTATATCAGAGAGCGAAAAGAGTCTGCTGGAAGGGAGGAGAGCTGCCGCGCTCGCGTACTCGATCATACAACGCTGTAGAAGCCCAAGGGGACTCTCTCGACTTCTCCTGCCTTCTCAAGCCCTGCCTCCCTCCGCCTTTTACATCTTTTTGCAATGCGCGCATACGCGCCGATATTAAATGCATCCACGATTTTTAAAATGCGAGAGATCCACGCCGCTTGAAAGACGAGGAGCCACGAGCGGTCGTCTCGCGACTCTCGATGCCTCGATCGAGATTAGACGATGCAGGAGCGGCCTTCTCTACCTTATATGCGAGTGCAGGACGATTGCAGATAAGCCTCGAAGCTGATGGATCGACGCTCCCGATCGGCTATTCGCATTAGTCTGATCAATGCAGGGCGCGTATATGGATCTCATCGAGAGCTGGACCCGTTTCTGCATTATATGCGGGCAGGTCGCGAGAGGGCGGAAATCCTATTGGCACTTTTTCGCTCCCGAAAGGATACGCTCGAGGATCGAGCGCGACGAATCATTATCGCGAGACTTGATTGGCTGTGGGCTTGCATAGTGTGTGTGTGAAATGTGCGAGACGCAAGATAGACCCGTTCGTTGAGCCTGATGATGCCTTTATAATGATGGCTTGGGTAGTTTAGCTTGATCTGGGTCGTGCTTAATTTGGATCGGCTCGTTCTTCAATCTCGCGCGCACGATGTGAGATTGAAGTTTAGAAATAATGGTGGATGGCTCATTTTTGCTGTAGAATGTACGTTCTTTGAATATTAGACGATGGAATCGATATAGAGTTTGGCGAGAGATTGATGCCTGCATGCAGATTTGAGTATTCGTTGCGAACTTCGGTTTGTGTTCAATAAGAATAGCTCTTCGAATCGCATGACTAGATCAAGGGAAAACCGCTATAATCTTTCGACCATACCAAAATGTTAGATGGACTCGAAATCCCATCAAGCTGTACCAGTGTACTCCATCAAAGAATAACGACGCTTTCGCCTATCAAAGTGAAAAATTCGTGCAATCGCCGTGTTGCTGCGGTGTTTCAAAGATTATTTTTCATTCGATCTGGATGGATTCAGAATATTTCTTCCTTTCCTTTCTCCTCTGACAACCATTCAAATATTGACGATGCATGCACTCCACGTTTATTTAGCCACAGAGATGAAGCTCAAATTAAATTCAAAAAAGTTACACTCTCGGAACGTTCGATTTGATTGCTTCCGTTTCAACTGGTTTCTAAAGTAATCGAAAATACACATTTCTCAGTCCCCACTTTTGCACAGCAAACTGAAGTTTACCATCCCATCCGAGAGATCTGTTGGTTCATTTCGAGAGATAGTATCTTCAAGCTCACGCTCGCGCCAATCCGAAACCGGTTCGCCCGCGATGCGAGAAAATTTTACAAAATAATTATGAGCAGCAATTGCTGAAAGTAATGAGCAACTGGTCGAAACTTTTCCTTTGGCAGAGATCAATCATAGCACTAATTGCTCCATCCGAGTGAGCAAATCCGCTAGAGCAAATATCCTCATCACCGCTCGTACATCGTATCACTACACGATTCGAGAGATTGCGCGCGTGGAGCTTGATTTTTAATTCATCTCTGACGAGTGTTCGGTATCTACTTACACCGGATGATTGAGAATATCGCATTATACCCACAGTAATTCCCACTCCGTGTCTCGCGAGCGTAATTTTCATACCTGCTTTATTATATGCGCGAGCGCAGCATCCCCTTGTACCGATGAAGTCATTAAAAAAATTAATCAGATCGTGCCGGTTCCCTTTCGTGCTTAAAGCGATGTTTCAATTCACCTCGCCTCAAACGCCTACCATGAACAAGTGTGGGAGCAAGAAAATTTCTCGATCGACTTGATAATGACGACAGTTGACGCCTCCTCGTATAAAATGTGGAATTTGTCAGGCGCTTCTTTTTCGTGCCTCTTCCACGAGATATCCTCGCAAATTAATTCCGCGATCCGATTTGATGAGGAAAACTCGCTCGGTGATACCGTCAAGGTATGGAGTGGCGAGATGGCTCAGAATAAAATCATAGAAATTTCTCATAATTTTAAATTCTTTTCCCCAAAGTAGATTGGATATCGTCGACAGATGAAGGTCTCGCCGTTTGCGCAGATACACAAATTTCCCCCTCGTCACCGTAAAAAGAAGCCGCATGATCTCCTGACGCATTTTCAGTACTCCAATCTCTCGAAGCTCGCGTACTTTACATATGCGTAAAAGAACCGTATAACGCCGCCCGATGCTCCTATTACCTGAGCTTCGAATGGGCGGACGGGCGTTAGGCTCGATAAGAGTGATCGAGCGTAAGATATGAAGCGGGATATACTTTATCGGTTATTTATAAGCAAATTGACCGGTGGCTAGCTTAGATGGCCGTTGTAAATATAACCAGGACTCGCGCGCATGAGGCTATATCTACGCTCCCATATCTCGCGTTCGCGGAGACCATTAGAAGAGCGATCGACAAAACGTTAGTTTACAGAGATCGACAGGGGAGAGGAGAAGCTGGAGTTTATCATCATTGGAGTCGTTAACAATTACGATGGGACAGGCTAGGAGCGTTAACTGCGCGGAGAGAGCAATAACGTTCACGTGGACGAGTCAATCTCTGGGGAGTGTGGATATAGGAGAAATCAGGAAATTCGCAGGAAATATTGTGCAAGGAGCCCCGGATGGTCGGAGTAAAAATGATCTAAATGAGAGCTTGGCTGGATCATGGGTACGTGTAGTGGATAGGGGCTTTGAATCATTAGGCGGAGAACGCATGCAAGAGAGTAATTAACGCTTAATGGATCCCTGGTCGTGCATGGAAAATACGAGGCTGGGTTGTTAGGTTGTTGTGGCGTGTATGGAGAGGAAAAAATGTCGCGTAATGACAGTTTCCTTCACGCTGCGGTGATGGTAGGTGAGGAGATCGATTTAGAGTAAACGATCGCAGAGGTGACAATTTGCCTGCGTTGGTGAATTTTTTGTAGCGACGTGGTGAGCCGTTGATCAGACAATTCGTGACTCAGAATCAGTGATTCCCCTTGGAAACACCTACATCTCAGACTTTTTCAATGAACTCAATCACATGTATCTAATGTACTAACATTATTTATCAAACTAGTTGCCAAATCTGATCTCGTGTGTTGGGAGCTGATATTGATTGCTACGCCTCTAGCGGCGAAAGCGACGAACTATTATTGGATTACAAGCGTAACACGCGTGTAGATTCTACACGCGTGTTACGCTTGTAATCTAATAATCAGTATCTACACTGTAGATACTGACAGCGCCGCAGGTGGCGGATTTGGAACTATCAGTAGCTAGGTAATTTAAGACGATTCGGGTACATTGGTCAGAGCCCAATAGTACGATCTCTCTTATTTCTCAGATGAATTTTCAGCACCGATGCTCGTTAATCGAGCACATCACTCATTAAACAATTCGTCTTCAGAATCCGGCTCTTGCCCCGAACACGCATTGTCGCGCTTTGTCTCAAAGTGCATACTGGGCCCTGTATACCATGGAATCAATCTTGACTTTTCATCTATTTTGATTTCAGTGGTTGAATAAATCTTATATGAGCACCCTTATCACGTTTTTGGGACTCAATTTCAGTCATCATGAGCTCAACATTCATGATGAACGGACTCCAGCCCAGAAATATGATGGAGGTTCAACCCCTGAGACCAAAACAAATTCTCTTCCATGCACTTCATCTCCTCCCAATTTCACAGATTCACGCGCGACTGGAATTATCTTTCCAGCCTGCTGGTGAGGTGCGAAATGCCGCCAATACTAGTTGGAGGCACAAACTAGCATTAATAACTGCTTCACGTGAGAATCTAAGAATCATCGAATCGCGGAATTGGGATTCTCTGTTGACTCGGAAAAGCAATCTACAAATTGCTTGAATGATCCATCGAATAAAGTGAGCTATTTCATTTTTCAGGAAATTTGAAATTAGTGTCGTGGCAAATCCTGTATTTATCCGATGATCTCGCAGCGCAGAACTATACTTCGGATGACGTACTCCGGGTGAGTGATTCCCCATATTTTAGATTCTGAATCATTTGTAGATCCGTTCTAGATATTGCCGACCAAATTTTGCCATTGGAAATTCGCATAAAATGAAAAAAAATGGAATTTTGCCATAGAAATCGAATGGATGAGAGTGAGAAAGTAGTGAGCACAGCCTCAATCGAGTATTTCCTCGAATCAAAAGGATTTGAAGTTGATTAACATAGATCATGCTTGCAAGGGTCTCCAGAAACTGGAGCTAATTCGATCCCTTCTATCTACCTTTCTCCTACCCTCCATATTTGTGTTTTTGAACACGTATCGATCAAACATAAGAAGTAGTGGAACGCTCGAGTGACAACTGAGTTGTAGTCGTGTGAGTAAATGGAAACCACCTTCTTGAGTATCGAAAGGTGCTTTTGACCAAGAAGCTGTATTTATTCACAATTAAGATAGAAGAAATGTCGATGGATATAAAGGATGTCACGGGATGAGGACCCATCATTTACAAGAGAGAACGCAGGAGCGTGCGGCTCAGGAGCAGATCAGTGATCCGCGCTCAAATCTGTGACAGAACGATTGATAATAATGAGGTTTTGAACACTGCTCACGCCTGAAATGTTGCATTATATTTCAGAAGGTCGTAAAAATCAATGTTCTCAAATCGAGTTTCAAACGCCTGTAGTTTGTCCTCTGGCGCACAGTTCTCCTCCTCTTCAGCGTGGTGCCATTATGAATGCAGTAGGAAACTACCCCCAGTATAAGTGCAACAAGATTGTCTGGCACGATGGCTCCGATCCAACTTTAGATGCGACCAAGAGGTGCACCAAAATTCCAAGAAATCTCGCAATACCCGTCAAAATTAGCTAAGAATTTTTGTCGAAAGACCGCAAACCGTCTCTCATTCAATCATTTCTGCCAGAGAGCGCCCACGATACGGGCCCAATTCATAAAACCACCGCTCCCCATGTAATACTGGATGCTGTTGAGCGAAGTTGAGCCCCAACGCGAGCCACGCGCGAATTGAAGATCGAGCGGAGCGATCGCATCCATCTTATTGCGAGAGAGCAACAGCCACGTCTGCGTCTCTCTCGAGGATAATGATATAGCGTGATATGCCCCGGCTACTGCTACCGCTTGAATTGCTGCCACGAGTACTTACACCTGTATTACAGATAGACGATGCCCGTGTACCGTTTTCCATCTCGTCGTTTCCGGTCGATCGGCTCTCGCGTGTGAGGATTATAGACACGCGTTACCAACATATATATCCCTCGCGCTCGACCGAGAGAGTCTAATTGGGCGTGTGAGTCGAAATAAGTCATCTTTCAATCTGGAGGAAACCACACTTGGTCAAGTTATAGTTCATGTCGAGGTTCGTGTTGTACCCACCATGTGCGTGCAGATGTTTAGGAGCTTTTTGAGCTCTGTGCTGGGAGGGATAATCGAGAGTACTGTATTTGGATGGCGAAGAGGCTGGGACAGTTGAGCGGTAAGAAAGGTGTTGCGAGCGATTGATAGTGCCCGTGATAAGGATCTTTCTTTGCAGGCTTTGCTGAGCACAGTTTATATCGTGGGTAAATTGAGTTGACGGTATTTTGATGGTCGGTGCTTAGAGTTTGATATCGTGGCTGGGGCTGCGATGAGCACGCGCGTCAGATTTCGTCGTCGAGATATTACGCCTATGATGATCTAGATCTGTGTGGAGCTGAGATGCTATAGATGCATCCTGTTGGTTGTGGCTATATACTCGGTTACTTTGCTAAGGGATACTTGCGGATTAGCCTCAGTGCCCCCGTGGAGTTCTTAGAATCAATAAATTGCTGCTTTGAGGACGTAGTGAAATTTAAAAAGCAGAGATCCAGAGGATATTTCGTTCTCATTCTCCATCTGAGACATGCGAATTCTTTCAAGATTAAATTATTATCTTCTCACCAATTCACAACTGACCATAAGTCATCGCAAACTACTATGAATTGCGCTTGTTGAGTTGAACACAGACCGTCAGAGGGTCCTTGGCTGATGACATTGATGGTAGTGGGTTGTGCTGCCTGCGTTGAATGAATTCTAGCAGATACGGGTCGACAGTATCCATAGGGTCGGTCTTAATGCATTTGCGTGATCTCGCCACCAAAAATTTCAGCGGAGGACGGATCGGCCTAATTTGATTCCGAATAGAAGTCCTTGAAACCCGTCAAAAATCCTTTTTGAGAATATTTCTAGCAATTGAGCGGAGAGCATGGTGGTATTGGTATCACTTTATGAGGACGTGTACGAGCAAAATTGGTCAAAAATGAAGCTATGAATGTATTACGATTGCAACTAATCATATTAATTCTATTTATGCAGAGCTTTGTTTTTCTAGTCACGAAGAAGCATTATCCGCTAGGATAAAAGTGAGCGACAACTTGGTTTGCACAAGCAAACTTTACATGATCCTCATTTTCCCTTGATTCTTCTCTTTTCTTTTTGAGTCCGAATGTACTGGAAGTGTACCAAATAGTACATCACGCAGCGCTGCGCGTAATATACCATTTTCCCATCACATATCTGATTGAGAGTAATCATGCATTCCAGTTCTGAACATCCAATCATTCATTGCCAATAGAATCGCCCGTATAACATAAGATAGCCACTGAGATACTTATGAAACCCTGAGATGACAATCGACCTAAAATCAGAAAGTTTGCCTCACGCAATGATGGAGGATCGAACTCAAAATTCCACTGTGCCTCGCTATCCGTCGCCTCGAGTCAATCAGTTCGCGATCAACCCATGAATCGATCGATCTAACGCGTGAGCCTTATATCTCATCTGCTCAAATCAACTCTAAGCTCTCAGCCCAAGCTCCTCGCATCTCCGGATCGTATCGCCAACGCTCCACGTTACCTGTGACAAATTCCCTGACACAACAAATTTCTCCAGAAGCAACAACCGAGGCGTGATGCACATCTCCTAACCACCTCCCGGCGCATCTTATAGCATCGCACACCTGCGCCCCGATCACCAAGTATACTACCTCGTGCACTATACGCGCGTTTTGTATCGAGCATATCTCGCGGGGGGCAGTATCCAGCCCACTCGAGCAGAGTTGCATCGCAGCGGAGGCTGCAGCTCTCCTGGGCGACAAAAAATCTCGGCCACGCCCATACGATGCAGTAGCGGCGAATCGAGGCTCCATATATACGCGCTGGGCAATTATCCGCACGCGGAAGACGAGCGCGCAGCTCGCGTCCGGCAATCATACGCCCCATCGGCGCAACTCGCGAGCTCGCCATGCACGTACAAATAGAGCAGCATAGGGTAGAATTCTATATAGGCACCTATCCCGTGCAGCTACTGTACGCGCATTTTAATTGCACCCCTCTTTCCCATTTCAGCCTCCACTCTCCGCGCACACCTCGTATCTCGATAGCCTCACATATATATGTAGCTGTGGCAAGAGCACGGAGCGTATAATGTAGCTTTGGCGAGGTGCACAAGTGTCTAGACCTTGGCTCGATAAGTATCCGATGCATTTTATGTATCGGAGAGGAGCTGCTCGCGGGTTAAATTGACCGCGCGTCTGAAGAGCAGCACGAGATGATTTTTTTCAGTCGGATACTTGCGGTTCGATGACTGCGGTCAGGAGCTCGAGCGATGCAAGAGCGCATCGAGATTCTTTCGGTTCGAGCAATGACGATTGTGAGCCATTGGTTATTGGAGCTGTGAGCGATATGGAATACTGAGGGGGCTAAGCTTTGACTAGGGATGTGGGTTTAGAGATCCGGCGACAGCGAGCTCGTGGATGCAATTGATTGCTCATAATTGGAGGAGGGTATAGCGCGCTGGCGACGCATGGGTTATGCGTGGGAGACGGATGAGAGTCGGGAGAGCGGAACAGAGAGCGCCGCGCCGAATGAAAATTGAAAATTCACGCGTCGATTGCTCGATTCGGAGCGATTCTCGCTCGGCGACGCTTTTGATGCAATCGTGCAGCCCTCGTTGGGGGATATTGCACCTACCAGAAATCTGAGGGGCGCGGGAGATACACAATCCGCAAGAACCGGACATTTTTCTAATGAATTCGAGGTTTTATGACTCATGATATTGCTTGGACGAAATTTGATGACTTTGGCTATAAATTGTACAGAAAGTTGAACGCGCAATGTACACTAGTTGATCCTCGAGTTGATCAGAAAAACATTCCTTCAGAGGCATTCAAATTTTTAAATCGTAGTCAGGTAAGTGTGCCTGGC
>JAPYYZ010003919.1:43-12905 GCA_030522705.1 Eretmocerus eremicus
ATGCAGTGCAGTCAATTATAATAAAGGCAAATGATGAAAAATGCCGGAAACTATATAACGTCAAAGCGCGGGAGTTAATATGAGATCTAGTTCAGAATGCAACATACAGGCCTATGCAGCTACTCCGATAACAAAACTGTTTGAAATGACTCCATGCAGTAACACGTAATTCATCAAAGTTAAGTCTCAGAAGGTATAAAATGTCTCAAAAAATTGTGGGCCCCTTTTCAAGTTCAAAAAAAATTGTGTCAAGCTTTTCTCAAATTCGAGAGATTTGTTAACAAATTTCATCACAAATTATTGCACAAAAAATCAAACCCGAATCCTACTTCGAAGATTATTTTCATTCATGAACCTACGATGGAAGAAGGTATCTCGATTCTTCCAACCTCGAAAAATGTTCAATATTGATCAGAAAATTCCCGAATCATGACCACCCATATCACCGTGGAAGACCATAAAAAATTTTGAATCCGTCTTCATGTGCACGTTCACATAAATGCACAAAACTTTGCCTCAAATGATCATTTAGTACCAGTTTGAAGGTTCATGTGATGTTCAAGATTCTTCTGAGAACATCTTTCTTCGATGACCAATAATCTCATGAAAAAACTACCACAACCCGAGCATACCGATCGCGACGCAAGAGACTCGAATTTGAGTGCACCACTCAAATTCGAGCAGATGATACGAGTGCAAAAAGCAGAGGAACGCCCTAGAGCATCTTACAGGCAGCGGCGGCAGCGTGACAAGCCAAGATGAGGTACAGCGGGCAGCCGCCGAGTTTTCTCCTTGTGTGGCTTGCCGCAAGAAATCGAGGGGGAGGAGAGCGATCCCTTTTTTCGGCGAGGAGACGCGACGACCCCGTCATCTTCGCCGCTCTCGGCTCGTACTCGCAGATCGTCGACCCCTCATTCTCTCGAGCGATCGTATACAGCGGCGTGGCGGCGTGTCGTGCAAGCGCAGCAGCCCATTTGCGTCCCGCACGCGAACTGATTCTCGTAGCCCGCCCCGGGGAATTTTTTGTCCCTCGACCCTGTACACATGCGCTGATAGTCAAATCAAAACATGCCCCACTTTTTGCGTGTGACTGCGGCTTCTTGAATGCGCGACTGGTCTCGGTATTCAATTTTCTTGACCGTTAATTGGAACTCCTCCCCCTCGTATTCTTGTTCACCCAGACCGTTCCGGTGCGTTTACGCACGAATACATCATTACACGAGCAATGAGAATGCCGATTGATGAACGAGCGTAGAACCTTATACATTGAAAGAGTTGGTCCCAGAATCCGCTGAGTGCACGATTTGTATTCATGCTTGTATGGGGACATGATTCATTTGAAGTAAGTGATGGCACCAACAACGAAGCCTGTTCCCTTGTAAGAAAATATCGAAGTTGATCTGTACAAAGAAGCTCCACCTCACAAGATGGGATCTGGGATATTTATCAGCTGGAATTCCTTGTTTGAACGGACTCGCATCGTTGAAAATATTTGAAAACGATAATGGATTAGTTATTTTGAGGATTACTCACGAATTACGAGAGTATCTAAAAAATTAATGTCAAGTGCTTAGAAGATTCCATGATCATCATTCCTAGTGTTACATAGAATAAGATGGCATCTCCAAAGTCATATGGCGAAATTTTCATCCCAGTTACTCTTGAGGTGAAAACGATTTCCCGTCTCCAGGATTGCAAATATTTGCTGATAAGCAAAACTTGAAATCCTCGTTATATTCAATGATATGATGTACGCAATAATTGGTAGTTAATAAAGACTCCTACAAATACAGATGCACTTAATTAGCACTCATCTCTTGACATGACAATGATATTTCGCAAAATATTGCTGAGAATCTGTTTGGAACTCGAATGCTATCTATGGACTTACGCGGTTGTATTGTTTATGACACCGTTTCGGACATCTAACTGTGTCCTTCAGGTTTAAAATTTGCTAAATACATACTAACATGGGCAGGATTAGGTCTTCGGAATACCAATGTTCACCAAAAATTCCTTACAGACTCGTACTATCGAGAATATGAAGAGTCCCACGTATCTCGTCAAATGGGCCTTTTGTTCCGAGATACAGCTATAGACATTAGCATTGATAGTATATCTATATATACAACTTTTTAACATGAGCCTATATTACCAATGCTAATGTTCATAGCTGTATCTTGGAAAAGAGTGTCCATTTGACGGAGACGCTCTAGATTCTTCATCTACAAGGTGATACAAAACTGTAAAAAAATTTTGGTGGGGATTGGTGACCCGGACTCTTGGTCCTCCCCTTGTAAATGAGGGGGCGGGGGTGAGAATTTGATTGTCTAAATGAATGGAGTTCTAGAATAATTTGAGTTGGAGACTCTAATGTCCAGAAGCAAATCAAATCTATTTGGGATTCGAATGCTATCTATGGACCTATGCGGTTGTATTATTCATGACAGCGTTTCGGATATCTAACCATGTCCTTCTTTAGGTTCAGAATTTGCTAAATGCTAAGTGAGGAGGGGGGACCGGAGCAAGAATTTGATTCTTATTCATATAGACAATCAAATTCTCACTCCTCTCCCCCCTACCCCCTCACAAAACTTTTATTCCGAAATAGTCCCAAATAGATTTGATTTGCTTCTAGACACTAGAGTCTCTAACTCAAGTTATTGCTGAGAATCTTCATCATTAGTTTTGAGATCTCTCGCCACCAACAATGATCATTTCCTATTTCGGAAATACTGGATATGTGTTTCGTCGAAGGAGAGTCTGCTGATGATTTCGATCTTTGTGAGAACAACTCTCATTCATCACATGCTTCAAAAACATGGGGAAAACGCTTCTGGGTGAGCATTCTCAAGTTGGGTTTAGTTCAAGCGAAACCTCTCACTACGAGCATGTCAATGAGTATGTATTTGAATCTGTAGATTATTATTAGTCGTCAAGGGCACAGATATTCGTAAGCAATATGGACTTATCTCAAAACTCGGTCGATTTTGTGATTGCGGTATATTTCAATCTGCAGAAATAATAATTCGCATTACAACGTTAATATTTGCCCTACAAAACGTTGACACTTTTGGATACTTTCGAGTACCATGCTTCACACCGGACTAATGATAAGGGATGTATTGTACGAAGAAATTTGATTTTTTGCCTGTGACACGCATTTCAAGATGCATACCTTCGCTCATTTCTTCAGGGGCGATGTAGAACTGACATAATTTTGTTTAAAGGTATATTTTGGAAGTTTATGATGAATTGAACCCAGGAAAGGAGATTTGGAATTTTTAGAGCACGTAGGCTATTTTTAGGAGAGTTTGAAAGTTCTACAAATTAGAATTGACGCTCTAATATGGCTAACATTTGTCACGTGGTTGGGCAACAATATTCTCCGCAAAATTTTTTCCCCCACCTTCATCCATATTACTCATGACATCGAAGTAAGGTACGATTCAAGATCAAATCAAGAGTTGTAAATGAGTGTTTGATATAAAAACAACTTGATGACGCTTTTGTTCCACGTGACACGATGCAGCATCCGCCATATTGTTGGGCGCAAATCCAAATTGGTCAGAGTGGTATTTGCCCAAACGAAATTTTCCCAAATGAAAAAAGTATAGAGTCGCAGATGAAAGGAGCTTCGTCTAAATAAAAAAATAACAAGAAAAAGTGATGATGAGATTTCTTCTGAATGACGGCAGCAACATTTGCTCTTGACATTTTCTGTACTCTACAAGTGTGCAAGAGAATAACTTGCTACGTTGCTGCATGAGATATAAATTTTGAAGTCATTATGGAAAAAGTTCTTGTGTTTTCACACATGTGGCTCATTTCGAGTTTGAAATGAGACTATTAACATGGGCGTGTTTTGATTCGAAATTTTAAACATAGTAGATCCGTATAAACCTTGTCTAATTTTTAAATTACCTGAACAGTCCCTAGTATCGTTTTGTGCTTTTCCGAGATTCGCATATGGTGGCTTGTTGAGTACAAGTAGCCAGTTGGGTACACTCACCTTTGATCCGGGAGAACTTATACAACTCCGACTGTTTGTTAATCATAGTTTGTGATATGGGTTCCCAGTTGAGCCAGGTACAAGCTTACATATAGTCATAGTGCACTTTTCACTAGGCTGATGTATACAGAATCATAAAAAAGTGCGACAAGAATTTCTCATGGAAATCTAGGACCTTCATAGAAATGGGTATCAAAATCTGATATAGAGTTCAATGATCCCACGAGCATACATGATCATACAACTGGCCGACTTCCCGACGGGATGGAATAATAAGTCCTTAGAATATAAATATTGAAAGATGTTTGTTTATGTTTCAAGTTTCCCAGATACCATCAACTGAGGTAAGGTCTTGAGGATATTAAAGTGAGTCATTCCATTGTTTCAGCAGATGAGAGATTTTTCCCTCGACCGGCATTGCAGAGCTCGAAGGTCTAACAACATCCATAGATGCCACTTGTGAAGCACGCATCATTTTCGCCGTTACAAGGCAGCTCGCGGGCGGACCCGTCGAACGATTAATTAAATTCTGGGATAATCAAAGACGTCGCTCAGACGTCCGGTTTTAATTAAACTTCGGACATTATCTATTTGCTTTATCATCGCGGGATTGAATGGCAGTTGCACGACGTCGCCACCAACTAGCCGGCGGCCGAGGATGAGCTCAGCTCGCCAGTGTAGAGTGACGGAAGAGGAGAGAGCGAGAGGGCGAGGGGTCGGAACGTCTATCGAGAAACGATCGGGAATTCGCCTCTCTGTGGACTCTTTGATAAATTGTGACCTCCTCTATATGGCTCAGCTGCCGCGGCTCTGCTCACTTCTGGTCGCGAATCGCTTTCATCCCTCCGCTTCAATTCGCTCTTCACCCTTTTTCTCCCTTTCTCCGATCCGTCATGTAAATCACGTACGCGCAACAGTCCACGAGTGTGGCCGATACATCCCACAAGATTCCGTATCACTCGTTAGATTCATTCCGCTCAGGAAACACCAAACTACTCCTGTCAAGCGCGCATAGTCCAATCAATCCAAACATCCCCAGGGGAGAAATTCCATCGGTCTCGGCTCGTCGGCTCACAGAGAGCGAGCGAGAAAATTTTTAATCCAAAGGAGAGCACTCGCAGTCTCCGTCATCGAAATCAGCCGCTCGTCTGCTCTCGCGGGTCTCTCATTCCGTTTGCGCTCGTTCCGCAAGCTGCGATCCGCGACGGCTCGCTCCTATTCGCGCGGGCATAACTGATGTAAAGAATTCCGAGATAGTCGGAGGGCTGAATAATGGAAAGCGCGACGTCTGACGGGAGGGCTGATTAACCGCAAACGGCAGATATTCCTGCGGGTGTCGGCGCAGCGAGAGGCACAGTCGCACTGCGGCGCGAGAAGTCGCGCTAGATGAGCGGAGAAAGAGCAGGACGAGGCTGCGGCTGGCGCGCGGATATATAGGCGACGAGAGAGAGAGAGAGAGCCAACGGAGAGACAGCGAGGAATTTCGCTAGGAGCTCGTTGGGAAAATGTCGAACGCCGAACGACGTCCCCCGGAGAGTATTCATTCGTTTTTCCTCGCGACTGCAGCCATCAGCTCGTTCTCTCTGTACTCGGCTCGATTAGAGCTTGCGAGACGTCGTCGCGCACCAATCGTCGACGCGAGTAAGACGATTTCCCGAGCAAGCCCGCAGCTGCGCTCGCGATGATTCCGTCAGGCAATCGGCTCGTTCGACCTTTCTACCTCTCCTAGCTCTGGATCCGCAGCCCCGTGTGACGAGGAAGACAGCGATGACGCTGGTGGTGAAGAGGAGAAGGAAGAGGAAAGAAGGAGGAGGATGTGACTAGGAGGAGAGCAGCGCTGGTAATATCGGCGAATGGCTCGACGAAACTATATACGAGAGAGACGAGCCGAGAATGAAGAGCGGATAGATAAGGGAAGGAGAGGGCGGAGGCGAAAGAAGGGCGTACAATTGGGAGGGATGGGTGTCGTACCGGCGAGGCTGCTTGCTGCAGACCGAGCGACACTTTTGTCAATACAGCCGAGCGCCCCGTCTCGATTCCCATAAAGACCACTCGTGTCATTTCGCAATGACGAAACTTTGTCCCGGAATTTCTTTCTCTCGGCGCCCGCGAGAGCCATCCACTGGTGCCACGGCTGCTGTCTTCCTCCTGCGGACTCGCGCTTGCTTCTCTCCTCACTCACCCACGTAGCTTTGCCCAATTTTGCGTATTGCTCCGAGCGATATAATTCGTCTCTCTCCAGAAAGTTTTTGCCAACATACCAATCGTTTCCCCTTTCCGTTTCTCTCTGTATACTGACGAGGCTGCGTGGATTCGATTAGTGATGTTTATACTCCGCAATTTATCTTTCTACTATTCACAGACATTTCCCGTATATTTGAGGTCTATTTTGATGATACGCTGTTATAACAAGTTGCTTTGATCACTTCAATTACCTGTTCTCGTCGATAATGTTCTTGTAAAGTGAAATGGTCTACGTGTCAAATAAATTTGGTCTCCCAACCCTTATATTGACATCAGTTTCAATTTTGAGGTTAAATCTCGAAAAGGATTCGAATAAGAACGTCGAGTTCTGACTCTTATTTGTTTAAACACGCCTTCTCCTTCATAAAATATCGAAAAAGTATGATTATCCCCAAAATATCACTCTCCGTTTGTAAATGTACATTCCTATTCTGTAAAACATTTTCACCCAACCCTTGGAATCCATGATCGGGTACAAGAGAAATGACTTCAATCAGAGGGGTCGGAAAGACAAGTCACGCGGTTCGTGCTCTTGTCCATCTTTTTTTGAGTTACTTTCGTGGAAAATGAAAATGTCACAGAAAAAATGTTATGAGAACCTGCGAGAAAGCTGTGAAGGAGTCTGACTGATTTTCTATGGTAAAAAACGTGTAAAGTAGTTGAAAATCTGAACATTTTGACGAGCTGTAACTCAAAAAGGGTGCCAAAATCTGAACATTTTGACGGGCTGTAACTCAAAAAGGGTGCCGCACTCTGAAAAACGTTAAGACATGTGTCTTAACGTCGGGCTCCCGGAAGTCGGGTCCTTCCGGCTTCCTAAATAAAGCGTGATGTATGCATAAAGTTACTACATTTTATGAAGACAATTTTCTCCAATCAAGAGGAATCTTTCTCCAAATGTTTTCTCCCCAATCCTTTGTCAAAGATAAACGTAGTGAATGGTTGCACCAGCGAAAGGTTGAGATTCATTTATTGGACTCTACAAATCTGTGGTGTCTAGACTAACGGGCATGAGTCCACTCTGAAAACATGGACTAATGCCCACTTTGCAAGGTTTTTATGCTCGTGCTGGGAAATTCCCGGATCGTGTCTTATACGCAATGATTGGTAAGTTAGATAGATCACGTGCGGTGTGGCACGTTTCTCATGAAATCATCGAAAGACGGCATTGGAGGTAAATTTCTGAAAGACTCGAAATGAACTAATGCCCTTTAATCTGGCCGTCACATGAATGAACAAGGGATTCACAACAAGATGATAGCATCCGTGAGAGGTTGAGGATAAAAACTGAATAAACCATATGCTAGTATATTTCAACCCGACTTCAGCAGTCGATATCTGCTTCATGGTTGAAAATGACTTGTTATCATTACAGCCCGACCGATAATTTTAGTTTTGAACACTCGACTTTGATTAAGATACTATCGTGGATACTTCTGTTTTTGGATAAAGTCTCAGTATCGGCACAATAAGATCCTCTATAGGATGCAGCTTTCAAGCTGTCATCAGACGGTATGATTCTCTTGTATCGATTTCAAACCTCACGGACCCATTTTTAGTTTGCTTGGCACTCTGCGGTAAGGCGAACTTTTCCATGACCTGCATCTCCCGTACACTGTAAAAAGAGAATCTTGAAGTCAGATCACTAGGCTTACTGACTTTTTTACTTAAATTTTCCGTGATCTAATTTGATGGTTTCACATCATCCCCATGAGAAATTTTTGAGAAATATGAAAAATCAAATACTCTGTGGTCAGAAGAGCATTACTTACTCCCATTTCATACCCGGTTTAGACACGCGCGTCCACTTGCTTTCCTACGAGTATTTGCTTAATTGTGCCACATCTGGATTTCAGCACGAGTGTGATCAGATTTTAAGAATTTCTTTTACACTGTACATGTAATCTACTGTTTGTTATAAAGCGCTTGTATAAACCCTTCGTTTGATTTATTGCAAGAATATATCACTGTTCTAAGAAGATATCAGTCTACGCATTTCTTGTCTCACAGCATCACATTATGGACGATATTGCCAGATGCAATGAGCATAAAACGCACGCGTGTCTGCATCAAGATCGCACGTAAAATATTGGGAGATGGGTGGCAAGGAACTTGCCAAAGTACATCGCCACGACGTATGTACAACGGGTGAGGAAAAGAGGTAGCAGCGTCGAGCAAGGGCAAGCGTATGTATTATAAAGAGAGGACGATAAGCAAGTTGCTCGGCCGAGGGGAGAGGAAAAGAGTCAAGAGGCCTCTTAGCCGCGCGCGGTCACGACTCGTGCTCCTGGATTTGAATACAATGCATTATATTGTGTGCGTCATATCATATATCTCCGTGGCCAAATGAACGCCGCCGGCTCAATATTTAGATCTTCGGTGTACGAGGACCTGCGGCTCGCGACCGCGTGCCCGTGTGCCAATGCAACCGAGAATAGACAGCCTGCGCACCCCAAGAGCTTCAGTAACAGTAACAGCAGTAGCCTCTGCATCTCACTGAGCAGCTTGATATCTCGAGTGAATTTATGTGACCGAGTAGGACGAGAGGAGTGAGCAGGGTTTCGAGAAAAAGGTGGAGGCTTGATGCCGACCTGCGCATGCACACCGATGAAAATCAGTGCAGTGGGAAGGGGCGGTTCAGCAAACCCCAGTGCGAGGATACAATACGAAGATGAAAAAATAATCACAAGTGAGGATACCGTTACGGGGTACACGATTCGGTAACAATACTAGTCACTGCTGATTGATTATAATAATTATGTTCAAATTGTTGGATATTGCATTTCGTAAAGTACAAAAGAAAAGGAAACATGCGCTGGAAAAACCCACCAAGGTTTGCTGCAAAACTGATGGTTATAATGAATAAAGACTTCCTATAAAATTCTCCACTTGAAATATCCCCTCGACTGTGAGCTATTTGTAATTAAAACGATTAAAAAATCGCAATTCTCAGATTCGCGCCCAAACAATTTTCATTGGTTACGCAGCTATGACGTCATAGAGGACATGGCTGCAGCCGCGTCGTCCACTGCGAAGTTCGAGGTTAAACTGATTCCCGAAGTTTACAACGTGAAAATGGATCTCGTAACGCGGGAAAAACTAGCATTACGTGATTTTGCGAGTCACGTCAACACGAGGCACGTAATTCATCAAGTGATATGGTATATTAGTAATGATCATTTATGTCAAGCGTATTTGGGTCGATCGATGTAAACATGGTACAACACATGCACACAACAGTGCAGCGCGCAGCCGTACGACGCCAGCCGACTTCGAATATCTTCGACTTATCAGACCGCAGACGGATTATTTTCGAATCATACTATGAGAGTGTTATATGCAGGATTTTCTTCGCAGAAAACATTTGCCCGGAATTCGAAACGAATGAGTTTCAAGTATGACAAATTACTCCAAAAGCCCATACTGTGGGAATTGTCCATGATTGCACGCAGAGAATATCTGCAGAAATCTTATTCTTATGAGCAGAATGAATGGCTTAGGCACTATCTTGATGAAACATGGGCAGGGACCAATCATGTTAGGGGGAGGGTGGATTTTAGAAATCTCCAATGAAGATCAAACTCCGAATTTTGAAAATTGCACGAGGATACAAATGAAAGATGGACACGTCGGTGAATGGAAGAGACCGCCCGGTGCTGAAAAACGAGTAATTATACTGGACATGGGCAGCAGAGAGGATTTTATAGAAGGCTGAAATGTTTTGTCGGTAAAGAAGGGGCCGGAGACTATCATGATGAAATGAATGCTCGGCATTTTAAGGAATGATTTAGTGAGGTTGTGCCAAAGCTACCAGCGAAGTCTGTGGTCGTCTTGGATCAAGCACCCTAACTACAATGCGTGATCCAAATTTCCGAAATCCAACAACTGCTCGGAAGAAGCATGACATATCATAACATGGATAATGAACCGAGAAACACTCCTGCCAAGAGATGAACAATCCTTCGGAGAATTGAAAAAGAATGAACTATTGGAAGTATGTGAGCCAGATCACTTCGGGAAGAAATATAAATTGGACTCGATTGCAGCTGAATCGCATCGTGGTGAGGTCAAGCTGCTTCGGTTACCAGTAGCACTTTGTGAATTGAATCCCATAGAGCTCTTATGGGTTAATTTGAAGAACAAAGTAGCCAAACTCAATAAGTCGACAACCTCTACCCAGTGTTTATAACTTGCGCTCTGATTCTCAATGCATACGGACCTTTACATTAGCGAGTCTGAGGTAGTGATTAGTACAGTACCTCTGAGCAAGTTTTCTTGATGAAATTCATTGTACGAGCAATTGAACAAAGTGCTAGCATATCTTAATGAGTTGTGTAATTTGATTTTTGAAGTGACCAATAAGACACCCCAAGAGGTAAAAAAAAGTTGTCAAGGAATGTAGATGAAAGATCACATCAAAGAATCAAACAATGAGATCCTGAATAAATATCAAAGCCTTCAGTGATGTTCTTAGTCATGAAACTTTCTACGTGTGTCATGAAATTGAATTATCTAATACAGAACCATGAATCCTGTTACTCAAGATAAATTTCTGGCTTGCTCCTACCATAACATTTGTAAAATCTGTTCTATGTGCAAAGTTGAACGAGAACTATCTTGATATATTGATCAAGCCCTATCGATAAAAAAGGATAAATATTGTTGGCTTCATCAATGTTTAATGAATTTTGATTTATTGTGAGACATTTGACAAAATCAATTCTTCGTCTCATTATCCTTCATAATGAGAATATATTGTTTACATTTTCTTAACGTTTTTCAACTGATGGAGTAAATGATCTTTGAGAGTTGGAATGAAAACTCCATAGTCACTGTATTGAAGAGGGTGAGATCAACATTAAGTCTAACTTCTTTAAAAAATGTCTCATCAGGCTTTCAATGACCATCAAATTCAATCTAGGACTTGATTTATTTATTTCAGTCGGCCCTATGTGACTTTTGAGAGCTTGGTTCCCAACAAATCTCTTAAGTTTCATGGTAGGTTATTCATTAAATATTCTCAAAGACAACTTTATATTTGGAAAAACGGTAATATCGTGCCCCATGTAATCGTTTTTCCGAAAATATGAGCAACATTGGCAATATGTCACAAAATTTGATGTGAGACATAAGTGGAAATTTAATTGTTGAACATAAATGATACAACTGTAATGAAATAAGTGGCGGTGATTCAATTCAGTGGAAACGTTACGGCATGGAAATCAGATTATTTGAAATAAGACAGAGCACTTCTATTTGTTCAAAAGTGACCAGAATTTCCGTAGCATCCCCTGTCGGCGCCAAGGATAGGAGGGATTGTGAGGAGCGCTGCGACTGCTACCACGGCCCTTTGCAGAGAGATGTCCGCAGAAAACGGTGAGTAGCTGTACTGGTGCTAACTTTGTCTCTCGCCGCTTGTCCGTCGAGTGAACTTCGTGCGCGCAGTCGGCCGGGCATTGTCGAGCCGAAGGCACCTCCAGACTCGAACGGGCACCGGTGCCGTGACTCCTCGTAGCCATCGTGGTAGTTTAGGCGTTTATCTCTAGAGATCTTCAGCCGCGCCGGCTGAAACGCCGGGAACGAAACGAGACGTCACAAATGCGACGAGATGTCAATTCAATCGAAGTGAGACGCCGTGTAGGAAATCGGCGTGGCAAGTGAGATCGCGGACATGAGAATTTCGTCGTCTCGATATAGCCAAACGTGGCGCGAAGTATTTCGAGGGTGTGGAAGCGGGTGGGAGCATCGTCGAGGCAACTGATGCATGACACCTGTTGCTCCAAATTGCTGCAAGGGAGACGCCAGGACATTTTGGTCAAATCGGAGCATTGTACTCGTGGGCCTTAAGGCCATATCGGAGTCGTGCATGTCGCGGCAGTAAACGGCAAAAAAGTTTTTCCCAACTTTCTTGGAGACTTTTTTGATTGAAGCTTAAACAAGAGTTGACAAATGTTCTCTATTGTCTAACTTGATTCCGTCTTCTCTTCGTTTGAACAGAATCGCAGTAGTACTCGAGAAATCTGGGAATAACTTGATACCCAGCATTCATAGGTATGCTCAATCTGAGTAATCAAGTATTCAAGGTATTCCCATATCTCTCGAATACTACTGCGATTCTGTTCAGACGAAGAGAAGACGAATAACAAAAATTCGTCAACTTCTACTTCGACCCAAATGAAAAAAGCGCTCGAGAAATTTGGGAAAAGCTTTTCGAGCGTAACCCATTTGCACGGCCCCGATATGGCCTTGATAGTCGACCATGTTGGAAGGTCGTGGAGATTTCGATTTCAAGATTCCTTGCAGATTTTTTACATAAGTTTTGACGCCATGTGATGCGAGTGTCGGGAGTGTAGTGCGGGCTTGCATTGTTTAAATCATCGAGTCACGCGGTAAATCATTCAGGGGACTGTGTCCGGATTCTTACGGATTTTTACGAATATAGATGTCATGTGGAATTATTTCATGAACCATGACGATCATGCATATAGCTAGTCGCTATGCAGATAAATGAGCGAGTATAGTCACCGCATACTTTATCTGTATCTTTCTTCGCACCCTTATCTCTTTATCTCAGTCGCGCTTCCTTACGTTCCCGATGACTATTTT
>JAPYYZ010003920.1:0-11111 GCA_030522705.1 Eretmocerus eremicus
CGTGTACTTGTACTGCGCTTATATTCATTAAAGTGATTGTGTATCCAGCATAACTCTGACTCATTGTTCATTTCAAGATCACTCTGCCCATAACAACATCTTCAGAAAATGGTTAGTGATTGACAAAGCAAGTCGATAATTCTACGAGGAAACTGCGATATGGATTGATGAGAATTGAGGATGAGCATTGCAGAAGGAAAGCGGCGGATCCAGAGACAGTTTGGATCGAGAGCGCTCTACATCTTGATCACGAAACGGCGACTGCATAAATTCTCCGATGTAGCTTTTCCAAGCACAGCAACTGATTCCAGACCTTCCGCACATTTTTTCCGCAGGGCCTTAGTTGCAGATTGATGCCGCACGAACAGGCCATTGCGACAACTTACGGATCGACCTATGGAAAGAAATTTTTCCCACAAAAAATCAAACTTATCGACGGATAATCGTCAATACTCTTCCTAAAACTCCGAGTGCATTTGATTGGAAAAGCTCGCGCGGAAAAAAGTTCGAGTAACTACAACAACAGATTATCCTATAGATTATGAAAACCAAAAATGGGCTCAGATGCGCTGATTGTTAATTCACGTAAGGGAAAAAAACTTATCTGGTGCATGGATTTCCATTGGAAGCAGTTGCTGTGATGAAATTTCCAGCTTCCGCGGAGTTTTATCTAGCTCAATTTTTCTCTGGCAAACCACAAGCAAACTGAAGTTCTGTATATCAACAAGCAACAGTCACTTCAGTCTGCTTGAAGCTTGCTGAGAGGAAAATCCACCAAAAATGATATCCCATTTATTCCGAGAGATTCCTATTAATTTCCTATCGGAACTCTATCCATTCTACTGAATCCTATTCATTTTCATCCATTGGTTCCAAGAGGATCTCATTCATACCCACTGAGGCCAACTCATCCGCATACGATGCTATGAATTCCGATGGCGATTCATTCAATTTCATTCAAACGCTCGATCCATTCATTCAATTTTATTCATTTCAATGGAATCTCATTCGTCCCAATAAAATCCCATAGGTCCCGTTGCAATCCTATTCATTCCCATGAATTTCGATTTAATCTCATCAATTTCAGTCTGCACTCATATCAGGTCCTATGACACTCTGTTCAATCCTATTAAAACTGATCAATTCAATCCCATTGAAGCTGATTATCGAGTTGAATCTATTGGATCCGATCGAATCACCTATTCAATATTATTTGCATTTTACGTCATCAAAACCCATTGCATTGACTCTCATCAATCGATACCATCTGATCTTATTATACTTTCGATTGAGATATTCGAGCCCATTCATCAATGTCTATGCCCATTCAAAATCCATCCAACCAAATAAATTCCGATTACTAAAACCGATTGAAGTTCGTAGACTGGCTATCGTGCCATTGAGCAATCGTGATCAATAAATTTTTCCACTCATGGCAACTACTTAATTGAGTTCTACTCACTCAGGTGGGTGATCCTTTTTTATTGTTTGAGTAACTTAAATTATGATGATAAAATTATTATAGTTGCCGGCAGTCAAATTGCTTGATCAGTTTTCACATATGCCGTGCGAAATGAAGTAGATATAACGCTGTAGTATGACGATATGATGAGCCACGCGCGCTTTCGTGCATACGAAGACTAACAATAAGATCATTAACGACGCTTGCTAGTCGATAAAACCCACGTCAATGGATATAAAAAATGCGTAAGTAGCAAATTGAGACGAGTCTTCCACATTATTTCTTGAGGTCATAATGAAGCTCTTGTTGAAGTTCTGCTTTGTCTCGTACTTTGCTGTGGGCTTCCTAGCAGCAGCCGGTACGTATAACCATATAGTATAAATGTCGAGAGCTGCGTAAAATATGCACACGAAGTGATGAGAGGGAAAATACAAAAGGCTTCGTGGAAAGAATGATATACTCGTGTATCCACGGTATCTGCGTGTAGAATTAAGTATTCACACACAGTTGGCTTCGTCCAGAGCCGTTGAGTATTCCATAGTAAAAAATTGGTTGGACGGCGAAAACTCATTTTGACATTTTTACCTGATCAGTTTTACCTGGAATAAAATTGTAAAATATTGTTAGACACTAAATGATCAATAATAAAATAATGGAAAGGATACAATAGGGAATTATTGGTCACAGATGTTTGAAAAATTAGATAATACAAATAAAGTCCCAGTCTTCCCGAAATGATACAACGAACAAATATTCGAAGAATACAATCAATAAAAACGCACCATTTTCCATATGGCACCGCTTCTGTTGAAACACAACAGCTTCCACGAAAAATGCCAATGAGGTCCACAGAGACTGAAAAAGTTCAACAGACGACATTATTAAAGTGGAATAAATTCATCTTTCTGGCGATGAAAATATTATTGAATAAAAATACAATCGATAGATACTCACCATTTTCCATGTATCACCGCTTTTGCTGGAACAATATCCCCCAACAATTCCCCGAAGTATGCCAATGAGGTCTTCAGAGACTGAAAAAATCGAATAGACTACGTTATTATAGTGGAATAAGTTTATTAGTTCAGGTTCTAGGGAACCTTTTGTAGGTCCGTTGGCCTCTTGCGAGGTATATCGCATCATAGAGTTGGTGAAGATACAATAATTTAACAACAAAGGTGGGCATCCTACATGTGGCAGAAGCTGAGATATGAATTTTCAAGATAATTACATAGACAGGCAGTATAATGTCCGTCGTCCTTCAGTGTCCACTCCATACTCATATCAAAACTGATCCGGCGTAGATTGAAATGCGACTAAGGTGGGCATCGTGGGTATGGTTGACTCCCGAGATATAAGCGTCTAAAGGTCGATTTTTGACCGAAAATGACACTTTTTACGATAATTTCTGTTTAACTGAAAAATAACGCGTTAAACCGAGATTTTACACAAAAACTTTTTTTTCATTTTGTCAAGAACTACCGAATCCTTGGCCTACATTTCCTCAGAAATGCACCATTTCTGATATATAAGCGTCCAAAGGTCGATTTTTTTTACCGAAATCAGGCAAATTTGACGATATTCGCCGTACAACTCGAAAACAACTCGCTAAATCGAAATTTTTCAAGAATACTTCTTTGTTTGTCTTGTTAAGATAAACAAAATCCTTGGTCTGCATTTTCACAGAAACGCGCCATTCCTGAGATATAAGCTTCTAAAGGTTTATTTTCGACCGAAAACAGGCAAATTTGACGATATTCTCCCTATGACTAGAAAACAACAGGCTAAATCAAAATTTTATGAATATTTTTTTGTTTGTCTCATCAAAGCCTCCAAAATCCATGTCCTACATTTTCTCACAAACGCACCATATCTGATATACAAACGTCCAAAAGTCGATTTTTGACCGGAAACAAGCAAATTCGAGTATATTTTCCGTATAACTAGAATAAATTCGCAAGATCGACATTTCACAACAATACTTCCTATTAATCTTGTGACGATCAAAAGTTTGTACTTGCGCGTTTTTTTCAAAAATGTACCATTTCTGAGGTATTGATAATGGATTTCGTGAGATACACCCTTTCCAGTTGATATCTTCATCCTTGCATATGTTTCAAAAAAATGGCTGTGAAAACTCGTTGTTATAGGGGTAAGATACGATAATACTTCTTAGAGCTCAAGTATGGAGATAAAAAATCACTAGAATACGAGTGGTTTCCTGCTTTTCACTCGAACATGTATTCCGAGATATTGGTTTAGAATTTTCCTTTACTTGATATGGAAGCCATCGCGAATTCATTAGAAAATCCAAACAAATAAAAACACGCATCCATATGCTAGCAAGTTCGGCCCCTCCTCCTCCTGCGTAGAAAGATTCATAGAGCATTATTTTTCCATTTTTGCAATAAAGTTTGAAAAACATGTCCTTACTTATCGCCTCAACCTTTATTTGCAGATGTCAGAAATGATGAGGTTTCTGAAGCAACTGACTCGCCTCTTGAGATGACAACAGCACAGATCCTTGGAAGTGAAGATCAATCTACCCTAGCTCTCATTCAACATCCAATTGAAGGCCGCGAACCGCGTGATGGCGGGATTCTTTTAACAATTTTTAATTTTTTAATAAAAACTTTAATGAATACTTTCGGAAAGGTGCCGGATTTGAATACTAATACTGAATTAGTGCAGCAGCTGGGAAGTATAGTGGCTCCCGAGGTGGTACCAGATCCAAATGGAGACAAATTGCCACCAAAGCCGGCGAAAATAGTGGGTTTTTCTGCTCGACAAAAAAATTTAAGAAATCTCCAACATGGAATTAGAGTTAATTTAATTCCGGATCGAAAAATCCAAACGTATGGGAGGAACAATCTGAGACAACCTTGTAATGCATTTCTGAGGGGTATTCAAAAAGAACCGGATCAGATGAAGAAACAATTATTGGGTAATATTTGCTATCAAGTAGTTACACAATAGCTACCCCAAAATTAAACATGATCTTCTCTCATCTCATATAAAGAGAAAAAAGACTTGAAATACTAAGAATCAATAAAGAAAATCCACGAATACTATTTGACCTTTATTTTCCTGATGTTTTTTCTTAGAAAGCATCAGTCAAGTATAGAGATAGATCATTGTGTTCGCTGTTGAGACCAAATTAGGCAAATGCAGCAAGAAATGCAGCCATCTCTGGACTCAAGGTTTGACAAAACGAAGTTGCACGATCAAACCAATCGTAAACTCGGTAAATCAAGACTTGAGAAATAAAAAAAAAACTGCTATTCGGGCGAAAAGGAGGGGACTAGCCAGCGAGAGAGGCTGAGCTTACAAAAATAATCGTTAAAACGTTGATATTTATTGGTGCATGCAGAAGCACATTAGCACGAATCGAAAATGCAAAATGTGAAATGGCGGTTGGTGGAAAGCGATGGCACTTGTTGCTCTCTCGTTTTCACTATTCTACGACGCCACGGGATTAGAATCGTGTTCGTCGACAGTGCCAATAAGAGAGACCGCGATCGGGAGGATCTCTCGTGAATTGAAATCTGATGCTTGTGTTATTATCCCATCCGTAGGGCCGCCCGTGTCTTTCAGTAATTGCCACGTGAGCGCTGTAATAGGAGGATCTATCGGCCGTGATGTATCTTTCTATTGGCCAAAACTACGAGTATACTCATTCTGCTTTCGACCAGGTAATCAGACGAATTGTCGGATCATCTCCCCCAAGGGATGAATTTTGACTTCTTGAACGTTAACGAGGAATCGAGGAGGGGTAATCCTTCATTGTTAAGTCCCGATGAATTACACGGCAAAAATGACTTTTTACTGAGAAAATGGCGCGCTAGATCATGCTCGCGAGGGTGTTGATTTCCGAGATTTTTCCAGGAAACCCCATAGGATTCGTTAGGAGAGGAAAACGACAAAGTCACGAGGCATCAACAAGGTGGAGGCAATCTTTCAGCAGAGTGCACCGACTACAGAAGATCAAACCTGAGCTCTTGGGGCTAGTTTTGCTCGTCGACAAAGCGCCCGTTATGAGCGAAAATGGCGAGGAATCAATAAATCACCAGGCTATCAAGTTTTTTTTAGTTTCGACTCTCTCGCTGCGCATACATCGTAATAAAGCCCGACAACGCAGCTGGAGCTTTCTGCTCCACAAAAACAAGACGAATGGAATTAATGAAAGATTCATGACCATCTATAACAACATTTTCATCGCTATAAATAGTTGAAATATATATCGTTTTGAGTAATATATTTTGATGCATCATAGGTGATTCATAATATGCCAATGATGAAATTCACGCCTCTGCGCGGGAGGTGGCAGTCAGAAGTAAAATGTTTGAAAATAAATCAATTCAAGAAGATTCGTTCCAAATTCATACGATCAGATTCTCGACCATCACTCCATAGAAAAAGTTCGTGATAATTGTTCAAAAAGGCAGTCATTGATACAGATGGATTGTATCAGAAAGATTCTCCGGGAGATGTCTAATATTCCTGAAAGACACCATTTTTTACAAAGAAACATCGGACAGATTTCCTGTTTATTGCTCTCTCACATCGCTTTGTTCAAATTCTGGAAAAGGCTCAAAATCTTCTATCCTGTGTCAGATTGGACCTAATATTGCGGTCTCTCGTTCTGCGCTCAACTCAAACATTGAATTGTGCCCTTATTATACTATAACAAAAACTCAGCAACTCCCAAGTTTTATACTCCTTACACCCGGCCAGAGGAAGGAAATTCTCACCAAAATAGTTCTTCGTAATTGTGACTCACCGCAGACTTTCTAAACCGAGCGAGAAATGAGTCACACCAGCCGCCCTCTTGTACATCTTGGAATTAGTACCACATCTCTATATAGGAAGTCAAGAAGCTGGGACTGTCTTTATTGCCATTCCACGTTGAACCCACAGCAACTACATCGGAAGTTGGTCAGTGGGAACTATTGTTTAGCTTTTGAAAGTACGTATCGTAACTGCACATTTCATGATTCCCGAAAATCTTGTCAGTAAAGCGTCACATAAAGCGAATCAGCAAGTCTCCATCACGTGAGAGGAGTTTTTGATTGACTTTGAGAAATTTCCAAAACGACCCCATAGCTTTGTCGCTGTAGTGAATTACGTTTTAAATACAACTACACTCATATCTACATTCTTTTGATTAGAATGGTTCACCCAGATTTGCCCCTGCTATGGATTAAAAATGAGAAATTTCAATAATGGTTCTGGATTTCAGTTTCCAGAGCTCACAGTGGAAAATTACTGTGGTTACATGTCAATTTATGCATGGTAACACACCCATGTGATGAACTTGTCAACTGCGAGCACTTTTGCGTCAGCAGCTTTTTTTATTTTCTTTCACTTATCAGATACTTCTTACAATTATATCCTCAATTATCATACAACCATCGCAATTTTGTTTGGTTATTGCCCACGCGCTAAGTAATGACACAAATTGATTCTCGGCATAATTTGACGGAATGATTCGCAGAAAATGAAGGAGAGAAAATAGAGAATAGATATTTGAAGGATTGCATGGATCAAAATTTATAACTCTAGTCTAGAATAATTCCTTCCACCCATTCACTACAGTGCTCAATATAGTGTATTGAACGAAAAGAACGCGAGAAAATTCTAAAGAATCTCTGTCAAAACCGGAAACATACTGGAGTACGAATGGAGACAGAACATCAAGTTATGGGAGAGACGAGATATTAAATTCAAAATTTCATATTTGACTCCTTTCCGTATTTTCGCCCCAAAAAACACATTCCATGGAATAGAGATGCGATTTTGGGGTGAGGGGGGCGGTGCGGAGTTTTCTGCAGGGAACGAATCCAAGTTCAGAAGTGAGAGCCCTGATTTCGAAGACGTTAATTTTGCGATACGAAATGTGCAAATTATTCTTGGCAGGGTGAGAAGAACTCCACATCCAATATTTCCCTTTCAGATCAAAGAAATGAACGAGAACAGTCGTTATTTCAAAGGCTGATACAGCCGTGATTATTGTTTGGAAAAGAGTCTATCAGTCTTTCTCACAGGAGGAAGTTGGTATAGAACAAATTGTTAATTGCAGTGAGCGTCAGTTACAACGGAGTCTGGGCGGAAGGGCATGTCGCGCGAGGCAAATATTCAAAATCGTGCTCGAATAATCACAAAATCGCTCCTGCGACTCTTTACAATTTGTTGCGTTTCAACGAAGTGACGATTCACTCGGACAATGAGGCCAGTACTTCAAGTGCGTACTTAGACGAGCACATTATGAAAAGCTGAGAGCGCAAAGAGAAGCGAACCGGGAGCAGCGAAGAAAAAACGGAGGTATTTAGTTGGTGCTCGGTGCGGCGTAATGAGGAAGTCTGCGCGCAATTGTCCTGGTCGGAACCAAACGGCAATGCGATACACCCGAACGAAATCCGAGAGAATGAGCGAAAAAAGCCAAGGGCTTGCTGCTCGGTGCAGCGCGCACGACTCTTATATTCAGCGCTGTCGCTAGATTCATCGTCGACTCTGTAATAAAGTGCGATAATACCGGCGAGGTCGCGACTCGGAGGCACAGAGGTGAGACATTGTGCCGTGCACTTCTCCGCATGCCTTCGCAGCAGCTCCTTTGTAGCTCGCTCGTATACGGACCTACACGCGCGTATCGCAATGCCTTTTCTCGGCCCGCGCAGCCTACATGCATCGAGCTCGCGGGGTGGGCGCCCCGATCTGTCGCCGGAGGTATATTAAATTCTACGATACACTCGTCAGGGCGTGGCGGAGCTGCCGAAAGCGCGGCGGGACGCTGCTCCGTGGGACATCTCTGCGCGCTCGCGATTCGAGCCCGCCTCATTCAAAAAGCCCGCGCCTAATAACAGCGCATTACGCATTGTCGCGGCGGCGCGGCCCCGCTTTTTGCCATGTACACGTGCACGCGGCCCCTTCTCGCCCCTATCTTCCGCGAGCAGTTTGCTACATCAAGTGTAGAAGCAAGGCCAAAGGCGCATGCACCGACCACGCGATCTCAAATCTCAACCGGCAGGGCCGTGCAATTAGAAGCAACCGTTCGCGATATGCGCATTCCTTCCGCTCTCCGTGCGCTATTCTTCGCGCCCATGAGGCAAGTGAGTCGCGCTGCTCGCGTACAACTTGTCGCTTGGAGTACTCGCGCAGGCCGTTCTTGTTGCACGCCCGTAACCCTTCCGGTCCGAGGTCCACCGAGACGCTCCTTTGGCTCGGGAGTAAAAGCGCCCCGGCGTCAAATCGGCTTATTCCGCCCTGCGAGCATACCTTGAGACGCACTCAATAAGCACAGCGAGCTTGAAATTCTTGTCCCTTTGACGCGCCCGCGATGATGAACCGGCTGTTTTCTTTGGACGCGCGCCAGTGACTCGGCCTTCTTGCGCTCTCTATCTGTCTTCCCTCTATACACTTCTATCTCTAAATCTGAAGATTCATCCAGGCTGTGGTAACTCCTCCCGCTCCGCTCCATCCCGATTTCGGAACCAGCCAATTGTAGAATGCAGTTTCAATTTCTAGCCATAGGCAATGGACTTTCGAATGTGAGCGCCTAACTGACCCAACTCAAAGTCATTATTCCTGCTTAATGTGAGGGAAGGCCGTATTTCGAACCGACGAGTCAAAGAGAGATCGCATTACCGAGCATTGCCAAGGACTAACCGATTGCCAAGTTTAATGCGCTGGATGAATTTCAAAGATGAAGTCAAAATCATTTAGGTGATGTTCCAAAACTCGGAAGGAAAAATCTTGGAGTGAATTTGGAGCTTACTAAAATCTATGAGGAAATCTATGTTATTTATATATTAGCACTCATAAATTTCAAACAGGTGAACGAAATAATAACCCAACTTTAAACAACCATATCTTAGAATCTATGATTCGTAAAAGAATTCTCAAGAAGCATCAGAAGAGCAGAAAAAATCCTAACTTCCTGTGGCTTTTAGTTATTTCTTGCGATCGTTTAGACGATATTCGCAGCTTGTGGAGTCTTGGAAAATTTTGAAATTTTCCTCCTTCATTGAGTTGCCTATAAATTTTTGAAAGATAAAGATAGACAAATTCTGAAAGAAGTATCTTAAAGAACGGAAAAAATTCCATGTTCGACCATTTTTTGATACTTTTTTCATCGTGCGCTTTCATCAATTCTGTGCCAAATTCGGTGAAAAGTCACGATTTCTCCAATTTTGAAATCTTTCGCATCCATTCTTGCGTGTAGTGAAGAAATTATCGAAAAATAGCTGCACATAGTATTTTTTTCATTCTTTAAGATGCTTTCTTCAGAACTTGTTTATCTTTATCTCCGAAAAAGTTACGTGTGATTCAATAGAAAAGGAAAATTTCAAAATTTTCCAAAACTCCACAAGTTGCCAATAGCGCCTAAAAAAATTGCAGAAAATAATTAAAATCCCCAGGAAGTTAGCATTTTTTCTGTTCCTCAAGATGCTTCTTTTTTAATTCTCCTACAACTCATAAATTCTGAGATATGGCTATTTGAAGTTAGATAGATACAAAGATTTGCGTTGGAATGATTATGGAGACTTTTATAAATTGATCGAGTAAAATTTATTTTCCATTCAACGTTTCGCCCATCAATGATTTCTTGACCTCTTCAGGGCTCACATACAAGTCAATATATTTGACAAGTCACGAGTACATGTAGATATTATGAATCGAATTGGATGCTAAGCAGTTGATCCGATCAATTAAACGTGGTAATCATCTTGAAGAGTATTATGTGAAGAATTATAATAATGAGGTGATAGGGAATCACAGATTGAACAATAAGGGGTACGACGAATGGGTAAATCAACTAATTGACTGAAATTAGTGAATTAATTGTTTGCCTTTAGTGTTGAATGGTTTTCCTGCAAAGATCGCATACAAGAAAAGTCATTTGTTTTATTGATTGCATCCGCGAACAATGAGGTGTGTAATTTTATAGACCACTATGAACGAGAATTATACAGATTACAAACAGTAGAAACGCCACAAATAACGTGAAAACTTGCGGATGGATATGAAATAGCCTTAGTTTTATTATCTCTGATCCCAGTCGCTCACCCGAAAAACACTTACCAAGTTTGATGTTTTTTCAATCGTCATCATAATCACGTGTACAGTGAACGATTCAATTTATACAAAATAGCCGCGGGGAGAGAAATTTTTCAAATCATCATATTCTTTAGATCACCACGGAGACACTCGTACCTAAAAAATTGCACTCTATCTGATCGAGAGAAAAAAATAGTATTTCGCAAAATGAGTGCGGAGAAATTGGTTCCCGTACTCCTAGTGATTGTTTTAGGTTCAAGCCGAAAGCGAAGGTCCAAATTATACCATGACAAAATAAAAAAACACTCTGCTCGGTATCGGATCCCATTTTGCGATCTACTGCATGGAGTATTGTACTTACCTGCACTGAGAACGTTCACTTTCCGCACAGTAGACTGAAAACTAGCATTACAGGACGAAAACCGTGAGACGAACGGCCATCCCAGCTAATTTTGCGTCTACAAGCAGGAATTTTCGACATAATTTGATAGCAAAAATTACTGTTTCCTGATTGTAATTTCTTCATCCTCGGGCTGAAAAAATGACTGTCGCCGACGAACATTCTGTATCAAACCCATGCAAAGATTCTTTATCC
>JAPYYZ010003921.1:0-14986 GCA_030522705.1 Eretmocerus eremicus
TGCATGCGACGATGAACATACACGCAACAGAGTAGAGTTCGATCAACGAAGATTGAATAAGAACTGCACCATCAACTCTGTCTTCCGCTCACGACTCATCTTAGCCGTGCCAATCCCCTCCATTGTACAGTATTAAGAAAATGCTACCTATGCTGCATGTCTTTAGACCGGAAAGTGTCAACAGCCTCTCAATGTTCTCAAGAACTTCCAAATGTATTAAGAGGAATTGTGGTGTAATTTGAACGAGTTGGGTATGATTCAAACGTGGTATGAAGCCCAACGTGCATTTAAACTTCTGCCTTTTTTTATGTTTTCCCTGAGTGCTTGGGTTGATACAAAAGCGTTTCCCAATCGACCAGTTGTAAGTGACCGTGTAAACACTGATCATATTTCAACAAAAATATTCTCATGACTAGTCAAAGGCATTGAGATATAACTTTTCATTCCCAGATGCTGTGTGACAGTTCAGTTATATCTTGATGGAAGCAATCTCTCTAGGTCATGGGGTTATTTGCGTATATTCTTGATACATGACTTCAATCTAATCGTTTATCTCCTTTATCTTCCTATAATGTTTGAATGCAAGCTGGAGTTTGAGAGCTGGCTTAGATTCTGATTTCTGGAAACATCAGGAACGGTCATTCCCTTCATTGAGATTGGTATGTAGAGGAAGTGGCATCTTCACGCTCTTTGGTGGTTTTGTAAACTACGCTGGGAGGAATTATGACTCTAGGAATCATTCGTTCACTACTAGATTTAAACTCTCATTTGTCATCAGATATCTCCCTTCTTTATCCAACATTGGAGTAATATGAATGTCCCTGTTCAGATGATCCAGCTCATGAATGTATGAGCCAACAGCATTGAGAAACAGAGATAGATTATCATAAACCTATGTGCCACAAATGTTTTTTCCAGTCTTATGGTTTTGCTGATGATCAAGTCCTCCAGGAAAGAATCATCACCTTGCAGAAATCATCCATACTCTCTGATCCCTCATCATGCACAAAATATCGAAAACAGGTTTGAGGGTCTACGCGTCAACTTGAGTCAACTTCCACTTCCCCAATACTCTATTCCAAGATCAGGGGCACGGAGATGTAAAGTGATATTCTGGCATGTTCTTATGAAACTGAATCAATTTGAAATTAAGAATTAACTGCGGCTGTCCACAAGGGGAGCTGTTTAAGTTTATAGAATATAAAACAGCCTCTCGGTTTCTCTCTACAAGCTATGAAAGCTCATAGTCTTCAATGTAGAACTGATCAGTCATTGCCATTGCTAAGTGTTGATATTCATCCCTCCCCCGCCCCCTTTACTTTTTCCAAAAGTATAACTTGGCGAGTATAACTGCCCTTTTTCCCTTGTTCCCAGACCCCCTCATTTTTCAATTCTCATTGGTTTTTTTCAATAATTTTATTATGATCATCTGAGGATACTGTACCTTTATTCCATAAGAATGGATTTTTTACGTAAACAGGGGTTTGATCTCAACTCTTGAGAGTCATGAAATCTAAAAAAATATGTCGAGTATGTTCTGGGCGAAATTTGAAAGATTAGTCCCGTAAAAATGAACGAATGTTATCATATTCCCGTCATCTTCTCGATTTAATGTCAAAACGACTCACTCACCTTTATTCTTAAAATGGTGAATAATCATTCTGAGACAATAAAAGAGATGAAATCAAGATATCTCATCAAGTATTCCGTTCACATATTCCTGATTCCAAGATCTCGGTGCAAAGTTGAATATTTCCCATTTTTTGGAATGAATCGAACGGCTCTCTCGAAGATGAAGGAAGTCGTGTGCAATATTAAATTTCAGTCTTTCACCGGTGATGATTCGACTATGTTGAAGATGATCGAGTTTTTACATGATCGTACGCGACACGGCCTTTTGTGGTGTTAACGAAGTTCATCAAGTTTTCCCAAAAACTGCAAAAAGTCCTCAACTCGGTACCGAGATCTAAGAATCCGAAATATATGAGAATAAAAATAGTAAACGATGCGAGAGTGAGAGATATCTTGATTCCATCTCTTCCATTGACTCAAATTGATACCCCAGCTTTCCCAAGAGAAAAGGTGAGCGAGTCGTTTTGACATCAAATCGAGAAGATGAAGGAAATATGATGACATTCGTTCATTTTCACGGGATTGATCTCTCAAATTTTGCCCAGAACATACTCGACATATTTTTTTAGATTTCACGACTCTTGAGAGTTTAAATCAAACCCCTGTTTACGTGAAAAATCCATACTCATAGAATGTAGATACAGTAGCCTCAGATGATCATATCACTATTATTAAAAAAAACCAATGAGAATTAAAAAATAAGGGGGTCTGGGTACAAGGGAAGAAGGGCAGTTATACTCGCCAAGTAATACTTTCAAAAAAAGTGAAGGGGGGGGGGGGTTGAGGATGACAATTAACGCCAAACTTATATTTCTGGCGAAATAACCTATAGCCCGAGTCGTCATTCACTGATTTCGAGCGGCATAGCACGAATTCATCAACAAACTATATCCATCATTCATCCTAGGATATACGAATACCCATCTGGATTGATCATAACTCTTTCATATCTTGTCTGCATCAGAAATAATCTTACCTCCAACTCCCATCAGCTGTGGAATGAACATCAATTCAAAAATACTACGCCGATGAACAAGAATGAACGAAAAATATATATCCACCTAATTGTATATACAGTATTAAAGCAAGCTCTTACCCTTGATGAAGGTCATTTAAAATTTCTTTTTATCCAACTCATTTACTGAGCAAATTGCGCCAACTCTCCAAGGGCCGTTCTCGAGCGTCAAAACAACTCCTTTTGAACGATCTATGAAAGCTTCATGACCAACGCGAATAACTAACAACAAAGTCATTTCCGACGTAGTTTTTTTCAGCTTTCTGACGACGAGGTCCATTTTGCGGAATTTGGACAACCTAATCTCCAAAATCAACAATCAAATATTAAAAGTGTTATATCTCAAAATTACATTCTTTAATATTTTTCTTGACATCTTAGATCGAAAGATCAATTAATTCTACGTCGATATAGTGAATAAAAAAATGGGAATCTTTTGATTTTTGCGAGTGATTAAACTAGAATCAAAGCATGGCGCTGTGCCGCGCCGTTGCGCGTCACGCGCTACATGAAGCGCGCGTGGATTCATGTACTGAAAGCTCCTCTTCGGAAATGTTTTACACTCATGAGAAGGTCAAGACATACATGATTGATCGAAAACTGTTTATTCATCCAATTTTTGAAAGCTTTCTCACTTCTTTGATTGCATCAAGCTCAGTCGATTTCCCGGTTACACAGGGTGTCTTTGCAAAGACTGTTGGCATATTTCCCGCTCGCTTTCTTGCCGATGCCTGATGGTAAATTGAAGGTTGAGAAAATTTCTTTTTCTTTGGAATTCGAGATATTTCCCAGAGTAAAAAAGAGAAACAAGAGGGAGAGAAATGGAAATTGTGGTCGAGAAAGCCAATGCACTCAATCACTAAACTGCCATCCTCCAAAAAAGAAGCAAAAATTATCAAAGATTACAAGGGGAAAGAGAGCTCAGATATGAAATGTGCGAACGATTTGAACATCAATGTGTTTCATGGAGATCTCATGAATGTAAGATACTCCCGGAAAATGCTTCGGAGACATAAATCCACGCACGCCTCAAGCGGTGCGTGACGGGTGACGGCGCGGCGCCGAGCCGCGGGCGCCATGCTTTGCTTTTAGTCTAATCGACGTAAAATTATCTGATCTTTCGATCTAAGATGTCAAAAAAAATATTAAAAAATGTAATTTTGAGATATAACACTTTTAATATTTGATTGTTGATTTTGGAGGTATGGTTGTCCAAATTCCGCAAAATGGACCTCGTCATCAGGAAGCTGAGAAAAAACTACATCGGAAATTACTTTGTTGTTATTTATTTGCGTTGGTTATGAAGCTCTCATAGATCGCTCAAAAGTAGTTGTTTTGACGCTCAAAAACGGCCCTTGGAGAGTTGGCGCGAGAGCTCAATGTCAAACAGCGACTCCTATGTTAACAACATTCATCAAGCCGTGCCATTGAGAAAAAACGTAGTATCTCAATGATTAGTAAATGAGTAAAAATCGATAGAAAATAGGACTGCACCTTCATCCAGTAGTAGAATATTTGGGGTGAGGCCGCCTCGACAAAAAAGATGATATGCCCACCGGAGACGCCCGAGGAGGAAGAGCTTCTTCCTGATTGAAAAACTCAGGCGATTCTGGCGGGTGGCAAGCTGCCTCTTCCCTCTCCCCATCAGATTATAAAAAGGGCCGCATACGGCTGCTCTGCAGCATTTTGATCTCGAACGTACGCACATTTCAGATCGAATCTGTATCGTTTGCCTCTTTAGAATAAATTGCTAAATCCAAAGTCGAGACTTCTCTCAGCTATCAAAAATCCAAATTTCCGGTCGCGTTCCGCGATTTCGCGTCCAGTATCCAGCATCAGTAGCAGTCACGGCAAATCGCCGGGATCTGCACTATTTACAGAGTATTCAGCCCTCTCATTCATCCAGTACGCGCTGCAGTTGCGGCACTTTGCTGAGATTCACACTTTCCGCAAGGGTTTGTCGCAATCTCATTCTCAACAACCCTTCCGTACCCAAGAATGACTTCGCCCAGCGGCATCTGGTATAGTTGTAATTCTCGTAGCGAGGAGTGTCTTTGATCAAGAAACACTCACCAAACTGAATACCAACCGTAAGAACTTCGCTGCTTTCCGTCGGGCATAATCCCGAACTATTTATCGAGAGATGGGGCTCAAAAATCGGTCAACAGTCGGGTCGAAAACCCGCCTCAACAACCAAAAGTAGACACGTTGGAGAACATTTTTCCACAGGTTTGGTGAAAAAAAATTGCTCACTTTTTCGTAAGGTAGCTGTTAAACTTTTGTCAAAAATTTTTGTCGAAAATTCAGTCAAAGAGTTTTGTCAAAAATTCTCAACTTGCAACCAGTGTAGCTCAGAGAAAAGACATGGCTAAGACATCTATGAGGTTGCAAATTGAAGGTCTCCCCAAGACCTTTGGAACCCCCTGTGCAAAATTCGAATGTCATCCATCCCACTGGAGCAAGAACGTCTCAAATATGATCCAAAAATCGCGAAAATTCTATAACACCTTAGTGAGACGCAACCCACTAATGTGGTAACCTTCTCGGAATATTTCGTCATAAAACTCTATAGGGATGGTTTCCTCCAATTCGTTCCCAAAACCATCGCGTCCGTGAGCCACGTGATGGATAGAAACCATAACTGGAATTTTGACCTCAGTTACATTTTTCTAGAATAAGTAGGATCCAATCACAAGTTACGCAGACGATTGCGAGATCTAGTTGTTTGATACTGCCTATATCATCCTATTGGTTAGATCACAACAGCCATAGCACCTTCGACCTTTGTAGGTCCTAGCCACAAGAATAATTCTCAATCGGTTGCGGGTTCCAACCTCTTAAATAGTTCGATTCTGGCTGAGTTAAACCACAAATAAATCTCATGAGGAGTTCACTCTAGTACATGAATCTTGAATCTGGGTGGACGCTAACCATACAGATATGTCTCGAATCTATAGGTGGGCGACATGAATCACTGTATCTGAATGGGTCCTCACTTCTCAATAAGGGGGGCTCTAAGCACATAAGTTATCAATCTGGCTGGATTCTAACGTTGCAGGTAACTCCCAAGTATAGGTGGGATCTAACTACACGAATTCTCTAATCTGGCTAGGTTCTAACCACCCAGATAAGTTCCAAATATAGGGGCGATCTAACCACATAAATTTTTCGATCTGGCTGGGTTGTAACCACGCAGATAACCTCTGAATATACGTGGGGTCGAACCACATGGATTAATTAATCTGTCCGGGTTCTAACCACGCAGATAATTCCTGAATATAAGTGGGATCTAACCACATAGATCATTTCTGATTACAAGGAGGTTCTAAACACATGATTCATCACAATATAGATGCATTCTTATCATCTGTCTTTGAATTTTGATTGATCCCTCCATCATATATGGGGAAAAAATTCAAGCCTTATCATTCTCTATTTCAGTGTGACATTTAATATCTAATTATTTTATAAACGGTATATGTCGTATTGATTATTTCTCCCTAAGATATAACTATTCAACTAAAAAAAGTCAATTGTGAAACATTGACTAAGATGATTACTCTCTAAGATTTTGATGGTCATCCTGCCTGATCATTCATGGCCGTCTACCTCGGGCATTTGTAGCGTGAAAACTGTCATGGCGGATCTCTCAGCTTGAATTAATCACGATGGTTTCACATTGAATTCCACCTACAGTTTCGTGGAGAACATTCTCCGTTTACATCCTTTCTGTATCGAGAGAGAGACCGCCGTGGCCTAGTGGATGAGGTCCTGGTCTCCCACGCGGGAGGCCAGGGTTCGAGTCCCGACCGGCACCACTGAGATTTTTTTCTCATGTGCTTTTCCCGGCGGTCTTGGTGGTTCGGAACCCACCTTGAACTATAGGTCCCCCTTACCAAGGTGGAATCGGTAGTTGGCAGTTGCTGACCCGCTGGTTGAGCGTATCTCAACCCCACGCACATGTGTGCCGTCTGAATAGAGTTCGAAAGAGCAGGTGCCGAGACGTAAAACTAAGAACTTAAGTTTTTTTTTCTGTATCGAGGCGAGGCCGCCATGGCCTAGTGGATCTAGTCCTTGGTCTCCCACGCGGAAGGCCAGGGTCCGGTTTCCGGCCGGCACCACTAAGATTTTTTCTCATGTGCTTTTCACGGCGGTCTCAGTGGTTCGGGACCTACCTTAAACTATAGGCTCCCCTCACCGAGGTGAAATCGGTGGTTGGTAGTTGCTGACGCGCTGGTTGAGCGTAACTCAACCCCACGCACATGAGTGCTGCCTGGGAAAGAGCTCGAAAGAACAGGTGCCGAGACATGAAACTAAGAACTAATATCTTCTTGTATCGAGAAGCGTTATTCCGATCAGATTGATAGCCGTTATCACCATGCCTCTGAGCGTGGCCATGATTTGGTTCCCATCTATTCAAATAGTTCTGTGGATTTGGATGTCCGAACTCTCCGCTATTCATTGAAGTATTCGCCCTACTGCTGTAATCGCCCGTATTTCGTGTTGATCTGCGAAACTGTTTCACTGAAGTCTTCACAATGTAACCCAACTTGACGGCGTTCTCGATTGAGCGACACTCGCTCAGAAAATGACCGTAAAATTTGCAATAAATACAGTATTCATCATCTCGGATTTTCGTGGTACATTCTCTCCCAAAATGATCCTCCTTTTGACAATAACGACATTCATCTCCAGCAGTTGTGCGCCAAATCATTTCTGAGTCTTGCAGTTGGTCATACATTTTTTTTGTTCATGAATGAGTGTTTCCAGCAGCGTATGATCGTTCCTCACCTTGTTCGACTTATCAGATCCCGCGAGATGTTTTCTGGCGCTCATTTTGCTTTCAAAATTTGCTGCTTCAGCTATCGCATCGGATAATGGGTTTGGTTTCGTATATCGCATTCGTCGTTGGAGAGACCCTAACAATGCAAACATGAATTGCTCGAATGATCCGGCATCAGCGTTACTGTTATACATTCGTCTTTCCCATTCATGCAATCTTCGATAACGATCGCATTCGTTGAGGAGTCTCTTATGCAACGTTTGCACACGAGACCCGTAATCAACCGCACTCTCGTTTGTATATTGCTGTACCACTTCCAATTTGGCTAACACTCCATCGGGACCGCCGACTCCGCTGTACTGGACTGTACTGTCAGCAAGTAATCTCGCAATCGATGCATACTGTGTTAAGCATGCTGTATACGCTTCAGCTGCTCGTCCTTTAAGCTTAGAAGCGACTGCACCAAGAACTCGTTTTCCCGCGTCTACTCGATATTCATCCACTATACTCTCCACTTGTTGGCAAAATAGTGCTAATTGATCTGTATCACCATCAAAAGTCGGTATGTGATTGTGTGCATTGGATAATGGTGATTGACATGTAGATTGTCGCGAGTAATTTGAGCCACGTTTGCGGGATCTAGAACTTGAATTCCTTCGTCCTCCGAGCTTTCCATCACGCACATCATAATCACTCTCCTCGGAACCGTGATTGCGATAGCTCGAAACCCAATTCTGGGGATAGCCATTGTCTTCAAAATCGCGCTCGGAGACCCGCTATTTCCCATTTCAATATTCTAATCTGAACATTCCATTTGATCGTATCCTGTCGTATCTATTATCAGATTCATCTGATTCCTCGTAATCTGTATTTTGTAATTGATGATCTCTTTGATGTTTGTTGTAAATAGATGGATCAATATTCTTCCTAATAGTATGATCCTTTTGTGTGGGATGACTTGAATGCTTATACTTGCTCTGGTCATTCTCAAAGGGTTGTGATGATGAAATTCGATCATAATTATCTCGAAGCTTTCCATCCATATCATCGCTTGGTCGGAGGTTGAAGCTCTGGTCATAATTTTCGCGGAGCTGCCCCTCCATACCATTACTTGGTCGGGGGTTGGAGCTCTGATCGTAATTTCTATGGAGCTGCCTATCTATACCATTATCTGGTCGGGAATTGAAGCTCTGGTGATCATGGATGCAGAGCTGCCTATCCATGCCATTACTCCCATCGGGCGTTGGAGCTCTGATCGTAATTCCCATGGCGCTGCCCATCCATACCATTATCTGGTCGGGTCTTGGAGTCTGGTGATCATTCACGCGGAGCTGCCCATCCATACCATTATTCCGTCGGGGGTTGAAGCTCTGGTGATCATTTACGCGGAGCTGCCCATCCATACCATCACTTGGTCGGTGGTTGGGACTCTGATCGTAATTCTTACGGAGCTGCCCATCCATACCATCATTTGATCGGAGGTTAAAGCTCTCGTTTGGCACACGAAATCTGCCATCTGCACTATGTGGTCGGACAGAGCTTCGAGAGTCTGTATTCTGACCATGTGTTTGGAGAGAGTTCTTGTCCCCCGTCGAGGATGGCAAGAGGCTGTTTCTGTTTATAGCGGGTGAGTGTTCGATCGGTGAGTCATTGATCCAATTATTACTACTCTTATCGGAATATAAACGTTCTTTTGCCTCTTTTGGCAGATGTAATTGGATTTATTCGAGTTCAGTATTTCAAAATCGGTCTGTGAGGTCTCAAAATCTCTGAAGTGAGAGGCACTGATTTCCGAAAATATCTTAGGTCGTGCATTTTGATTCAATTCTCTCACTATTTCTCTGATATGAGTCTTTATTCTCCAGAAGAGTCATCTCATTCGCTAGTAAGATCTTTGGTTTTTGGGAGAGTAAATCATTGAATTGTTCTAATGCGCTTCGGGGATCGATTTCTCCGAAATCTTTTAGATCGAGATCCGCATTTATTAATGCGCAATATATCGCCTGGGCGTCTAGATCGCCATCCTGAGATGTAATCATATATTCACAAAGAATCGATTTCGTGTCCATCGGGACATGTAGATGTCCTTTGATCCCGCCTGATGCGCTCGCTAGTTCTAGTTTGCGATTGAATTTCCCGGTTGGTGTCGAGAACTTTTCATCCTGTTCTTGGCCTTTGGTCATTCTGGCAGTATATGCTTGCTTTTGTCGAATCAAAGCTACGCGCTCTCGTCGTACTGAGTCCGAGACGCTGAGTTGCAGAAGACGTCAAAAGCAGTCGACTCTAGGCACTGAGTGAATATATGTATGAGAACTTTTTGAATACGATTGTACAATTTCATACAGGTAAGCGGAAGTGTTGACGCGATGATGAAGCTATGGAACTTATTTGTATTTTGGATACGACGTATCTATTGATGCAATCCGAAACACTGTTCCACCAAAGGCCAAATTGTTTCTGATACGAAAAGGAATAGTCCTCAGCACTCCCACACGATGGGCTGAGGATGTTTTGGATTAATGGTATATTCACCTCAAGGTCGTCGGAATCAGCAGAACAAAAATCCACATATTCCAGTCTTTGTTCTATTGTGAATGGATCTTGGCATATCGCACGATTGATGAGGCACACTTTTTTGTACAGAAAGTTCTTCTCGATGGCGGGCGCCACGGCGGGAGAGATTTCCGACCAAAATATATGGCCGCCATAGCGGGCGCTACTGTGAGCGCCCGATTTCAGGCGGGATTCGGCCATGGATGGTTATTTTGGAAGTTGGAAATGTCCGGCAAAAATTCGTGAAAAATTCACATGGCCTGGATTGGAAACGGAAAATTGCGTTTACTCTTGCGATATTTGTCAGAAAAATTAACTCACTAGAGTGAAGACCAAACTTCCGATGAGAATAACGACTACTTCTCCAGAAGCATTTGAAGAACTTCAATGCTTTCAGAATTGGATCTTGTGAGGCCCTTGCCGGAGACAAGGATTGGGAATTAATGTCTATTGACTCTGCAGTGCAATCTAACAAAATATCCGAAAGCTGTTCCTCTGTCAAACATGACTATGGAAACCATGGCTTTGGCCTTCGCGCGAGCGTTTAGTTGCAGATTCGGATGCCCAAGGATTATAAAGACCGAGCAGCGAGGAAATTTCCAGAGCCAAATTCTAGCGGCCTTCGCGAGAATTACCAAGATTGAGCAATCAAGGTCGCCTGCATTTCGACCTTAATCCCTGGAATCTTCAAAAAGAAGTCATCATTGTTCCATGGAATACCTGGGAACATTTGCGAACAAAGATAAATGGGACGAATCGATGAATTACGCGGTTTTTCCGTATGATACTTCCGTTCATTCCGGCCATGAGTGTACCTCCGTATGAACGAGCTTATTTCTGAGCCCAAAGCTTAGTTACCCTCAAGCTTTGGATAACGGGTCAAAGATGGAACTAATTCAGATTCTGTAGATGATCTGATCGACGAATCAAATTATACGCAAGCAAATGTTCGAGAAAATCTTATACGTGTTACAGGGAGATCTAAGAAGTTTTATGATAGGAAAATCAACATGCAAACCTTTGAAATGGGAGAGGAAGTATACCTCTCTGGAGAACCTAGAGCCCATAAGCTCGAAGAGCAATACAGCGAACCATTCACCATACTGCAATTTATCGAGGATAGGAATTGCTTGCTCGATTCTGGAGGCGGGCGTGCGGAGATCGTGCACCTACCAATTATATTATGTGTGAGTTTCTTTCCGCCCAATGTAATACGAGTGTTGATAGACCGGCTGTCATATAAACAGGCCAATGTGTGCCAATCATATTATGTCTGTATCCATTCATTATAGAAGCAGGTGTAATCCTGATAGCGATGCGAGTTCCATTTTTAGATATGTCATGAAAAATTTTGGGATTCTCGACTTCTGCTCAACATTTTCATATACACCCAATCATGTAACTCCGAACTTTGATGCACCTTAACTCCGTACGTACGCGAACCTTATGTAATGTATGGATCTATTCCAATGAAGGAGGAGGCGGGAGATTTAGGTGAACAGATAGGGAGACAAATCATGATAGGGTGATTGTATTCATCTACGTCAAACTAACTATTATGATGAAACAAGAAAGTTCCTCATGGGGATGAAACGAGTAGGTTGGAGGTTCGTCTCCCCTCATCTCTCTCCCCATTCTGGGAAATATGCAGAGTTTGCACACATCCAGTCCAAAAAGCTCTTGAAAAACGGGTCGCAGCACAGTTCTGGGACCTTTCACTCCGTTTGGTATCGGCAATTTGACGAGGAGAATGATTTTGTGCGAGCAACTCATCGTACGGGATTCAGACGAGAGATGTCATTACGAAATCGGACAAATTACGTGGAATGGACCATGTACAGCAACTAATTCATTCGATTCTCTATGGCTCAGCTACGAAGCTACCCCTGTATTGATTCCCCCTTCCAAACACGGTACTCTTCATCCATTTCATCTGTGTATATTTTGACATTAGAATGCAAATTGCATGAACGTCAACTCATTTTGCCGGTATGTCTAACGTACCTCAGCTTCTCACATCACTCCATGGGTAACATCGCGACGAAGGGAGAGTTTTAGCTTACTCTGTGCAAGAGTTTCTAGCACTTATACCGAAGATTTCATAACTTTTGTTCAATATAGTTGAACAAATGACCTGTGGCATCAAAGAATCACGCCAAGATAGGAGACATAACTGGTCGCATGCTCGCGGTGCAAACTACCCGACTCATCGGGACAAATCCCGCCGCATCCGCAATAAAAGACTCTCATTGGCCGTACTAGTTAGATAATCGTCCAAGAGCCTCGTGAAAAGGATTGCTTGGAACTAGACATGGAGGCATCGAATAATAGATGCAGTTCTCATCGAATCAGATGATTTTATTGGCAAATCATATGGTAATACTAACATTTAAGGTGCATAGACATAGCAGCAGGCCGAGAAAGGACGGCTGTTTCTAGGATAAGAGGAGCGGAAATGCACAACCGAGGAACATCAGGCGCCAAAGACCTGCGGTAGGCGCTGCGCCACTCATACGCGGTGTGCAGGTTCCGCAGTCGCGCAGGCCCGCGAATCCAGTATGTAGCACATTAGCTTCAAGACAAAGTGCATGACGTGCGTCGAAATGAGGGCTCGTGATGCAATAGGTGCGCAATTGAACCGGAGTAGCGAAACCGATGAAACTCTGATCGACGGAGTAACGAGGTGTCCGTGTGATCGGTACCTTGACCCAAATGAGTGCTATAAGGTCGATCCCTACCTCAGAGATTCTCTGCGGGGACGGCATTTTGTTCTGCAACCGAATAAACAGCAGAGACTGCCGCTTCGACGTCACGCCTCAACACAAGCTTGTCACTCGAGTGTCACAGGAAGGCAAAGTGGTCGTACGAAGACGAAATCGCAAATACAGAGATGCAGCCAAGAGATGTGATCAACCAAGCATTGCGAAATCGAGGCAAAGTGGTGTTCAGACGACCATCAGCGGTACTAGATAGCTCTCCACAGCGTCCGGTGCTAGGTCGGAGGCCAGGATAGATAGAGTCAAGGGAGATTTATAAACGAGAGATTCATGAAAAGGAGTTGGCGGAGATAAGGAGACGACTCGAGGAGTAGGACTGAATTCAGCCGCACAAAAACCAAGGCTAACGACGAACCATTGAACTTAGTCGAAGCAAAGCCAAGAAGTTCGATACTAAGACAGAGATTGCCGTGGGGGAAAATGAAGGAGCCCGACCCAGAGGAGGAAGTGGAGTTGACTCCGCTGGACGGATTGGAATATTGAACGGCTGAATTGTCGAGAGAATAAGATGAAGACAATGACTTGTCGCCGCAAATTAGTAGCATGCCCACAGAAAACATATACAATGTATTCAATATGCATTCCATCAGGGTCAACTATAGGAATATTGAAAATATTATAAGCAACGTGATACCTCCGGTATCCGAAACAATCCCAGTCAAGGACATCGATGATCACGACAACATTGAGGAAGAAGCAAGACAGGAGCCAATTGAAGCAGCCAGACCTATGCCTGAAGTCATGGAAGGGCTTCGAAACCTGCCCGATTCCGTTCCGTCAGCGGAGGAGGAGGGATTTCTAAATGAACTTGGAGCTCGTCCAGCAGATACAGAATTCGTCGAGAATTTGGCAGCACCATGCGATGAGGTCAACGCACCAGCAGGCCCCATTTCATTGGAAGTACATAGTCTAAACGTGAGGAGAGTCCCGGAGCGACTCATAACTCAAAGTGTGGTAGGAGAAACCCTCACGTTCATCATCTTGTGAGAAGGGCCCGCGTCTGGTTTGACTTTTCATTTCGGATTTTGGAAAATTGTTTGAATCTGTATGAAGTGAGGAGCTCGGGTTTGAATAGATCGAGATCAGTATTTTCTCTACATACAAACTGATGACATACCTTCAGGATGGTAGAGTGACTTTTCTAACTCACGGTGATTGGGTTGAGCTGTTTGCAAAAAACTCACTCAATTTTTCGAAAGTTAAACATGGACTCACTCTACAATGGTTTGCAGTCGTGCACATGTAAGTCTGCAATTTTTCAAAATTATCTCCTGCAGCGAGGAATACTTAGATGAGCGTTCACGAGATCGATGTGGAGGGAACTTGATAGTAGCTATGATACCATTCGATTCTTCGCCCAATGCATATTTTGCAGAGAGATATGCTGGTTTGAAGTTTTCAATTGACCCCTCATTATGAATGAGGGATTGTTGATCAATCTACCGTCGTACAATCATTCGTGTCAATTGAAAAAGGGCTCTAGAAATTAAGTTATTCGTGTTCAAAGCAAACCACCTGTAGCGAAGGAAAAGCACGAAATCAGTTCTTGATAATTTTAACAGATTGATTTGTGATGAGAATTGAACAAGAGGATAATGACAATCACTAGTACGATTCTCACGTCGTAATGAGATTTTTATCATACAATTCATCCAACACATAACTTATGCTACAAAACATATTTGGGCATTACATACAGAGAGCCATCAATTTTAGTGAAAGCGCGTGGATGGATTGATATCACAAAAAAGTGAAAGACCTCCTTGATGGGAGGTTTTGCACTTTTTTAACACGGTGCGTTTGACAAGCCACGACGCAATAAAAATAGATAGTTTTATCGAAATACGAGTTTGTGTGGGGCTGGGAAAGGATGAAAGCTTCTTGTTCCACAAAGAATATGTCCCGAATCAACCCAAGAACCATGAAATCGTCATCTCCCATCTCAAGTTTGCACATAGTTCCTGATTCGAGTACAGGCCCCTTGAAAACCAAATGATTTGTTGATAAGATGCAAATATTTACTGAAACCTCGGCATACTAGTGAACAATTCTGATTTAATCGATTCTAGGGGTTAAGGAAATGAATTTGGAGCTGGAGGAATTATTCGGAATGCTTCCGGATGCGGAAGATCCACCACCGATAATCGGGTCCACGCAGCATGGTATTGTTCACAAATTCTTCACCAATAAACGAAAGTGGGAGCAAATAAACAGACTATGTATTTG
>JAPYYZ010003922.1:0-11108 GCA_030522705.1 Eretmocerus eremicus
CTTCTTTCGTTCAAGATTATCCGACGAGCATAAAAAGTGCATTACGCGATCTTCATTGTTGGAACTTGAGAAACCATCTCGTCGCTTTTATACAGCTCTGATAAAGACGATCCAATACCGTACAATGACAATGAAAAGTTCCGATCTAAAGGAACTGGGTCAAAACTCTGTTCAGTTTCGTTGAACTCAAGGGGTTTCTGTAATGAGAAGCACAAGTTTGCCTTCGCGGATAATAGCAATATAATCCATGCAAAACATCTCCCCCTTGAAATACGAGTACTCGTCAGCGCCAGACCTTCCAGTTCGTTAAAGCGAGATGATGATCACTGGAGGGAATCAATAAACAAAAGGCATTTGATGTCGGAAAAGCGTGTTGCGCAGATTCACGTTCCTAAAAACGAGCCTTTCGAGGAATAAAGGCGAGTTTTCATACAAAGCAACCGTGTGGAATCCTAGAAGCAAAACTCTTGAAACAAAGAAAAGAAACGGACGGCGCGTCGAGTGAAATTTCCGACAGCGTGGAATTTATTGGGAAATCTTCCGCTTCATACATCAAGTCCTTTTTTCCAGCCGCACAGCGATCAGCCGAAGGAGACTGACAACACCGAGGACTATACGCTGGAAAAGGCGTCAACGACGACGACGCGCGGCGGCAGGGCCAATAGCAAAAGAAGCGAGCGAGGCTGAGCAAAAAGGAGCAAGAGTTGAAAGTGACGCGCTAGCGTGCGGGCGGGAATATTCGAATTTCGCGCGTCGCATTTCGCCAACCCTCGCGGTGAGAGAGTGTCGTGCGCGCATGAGACCGTGAGTGCCTCCCATTTTCCGCGGATATAGAGCAGCACATCGCAACGGAACGAGGAAGAAACCCAAGAGCGACGTACACAACAGCGAACTGAAAAAAGGGGGATCGAGAGGGAAGCTGCGCACCGACGAAAAAAGAGGTGAGTGCGACATTCCGCGCAAGCGGAAAATATTATCAGAGCTCGGTCGCAACCCTTTTTCGCCCCCTCCCCGGAGACCTCCCCCAGAGCAAAGCTGGTGAAAACAGAAAAAGCGTATCGGATGCGTCGCCGCGCCGCGGAGCAGAGGCGGCATAATGCGACACGCGCAATCCGTAATGAGGAGTTAATTAGCGCGCTGGAGCTTTTTTGCAAGCTCGCGCTCGTCAAAGGGCGGATCCTCATTATTGCGGTGAGCCCCGGCTGAATCGCGCCCCCAGACGGGAAATCGATGCGGAACGCGAATAATTCCTGGGGGAACGCGAGCGATTCTCTCGTCTGGCGAGCTATAGGTGTGTTTGGCGAATTTTCGGACGCCCCGATGACCGATTCTAATTGGCCCCTCCGCGAAGGTTAACGAGAACTTGGCTCGGCTTCAAATTGGAAAAGTCGAGAGGCAGAGAGAGGGAGAGTATCTGTTAGCGCACGCTTTAGTCAAAGGGATTGAAAGGGGCTAATGGTCAAACTAGATTAACGAACGCGCGATGTGTGTAGAGTGCCAGAATCGACTAGATGGAAAATGAACTAGGCCAATCGCTCGGACGATTACGCAGTTGCGCTTTTTGATGGCTGCACGCGAGTCTCCTGTGCGGATAGTGGTTTCTGGCGCGTCTCGAACTTTGCGTCAATGCGGAGCGGAAAGGTGGTAAATGAGATGAGCGTTCGCGTCATCGATCGCACTTGGATTGTTGATTGGGAAATCTGCATCAACGAATGTTACGAAAATAAACAAAAAAAGATCTTCAGCAAGTGAGTTACCTTGTTACCTTGAAGCGTAGATGATCAGAACTAGAATGTGATGAAATCTCGGGATAAATTTCATACGTAGTTTATAGAAGTGCGTCCAAATGCTTCGATAAATAAAAATCTTGACTCAATACATAAACATGGGACGAAGCTACGTGGAAAATACGTAATACAGCTATGTTATATTTTGAACTGTGAGAAAAAAAAGTTAGGAAAAAATTCTGACTCAGAAACAAAACTCGATCAACAATTCGGTAAACGTGTATGGATAGACCGAGGATAAGAATCAGCTTTTTGTGATGGAACTTTTGATGAAAAACCGAGTGCAATGGCAACATTTGCATCTAATTCAAACGTCTTAGGAAGATATACGACCGTTCATCTCGACGTCTAATTGCAATATGAATTACAGCTGATGTTAGAAGCGACACTATTGCCTCATATCAAGTCGCACAGGTGCGCTCTGCTTATAAAATCAAAACGCAAATGTACAATGTCTCGTCTAGATTATTCAGAGAGACGTAATGCAATATGAGAAGCGAGAAGAAGTTATCGCACAACAGATTAGACTACGCGAGAGGAATCGACGATGCCTCAATCTCGGCAAACCATCGGGAGTTCGTTCAACTGAAACTGAATATCGGATCGCAGTTTCCGCAACGAGATAAAAGTGAAGGAGTCGGTGGTCTGTTCTTGTTTGTAATATATCATCGAGATCACTATAATAAAAATCACTGAATCGTTGTTGAAGTGCAAAATCTCGCGTTTCAACATGATTTCAGGCACACATATCGTGCAGAGTAGTCGCGGTTAAAAGCCTTTGTTGACAACTCGAGAGAGAGATCGCGAGAGAGACGCGGAGAATTGATTAATTTTGCATTCAAGATTGTGATTTTGACAATCTAACTCGCTGACGTGAGTTGCTTTGTTGCTGAGGAGCGCGCGTAGCTCGTGACTAGACTGGTGTTTATAAATAATTCATGCGACGTTCCGAGATAATTCGATCAATTTACCTGGCGTGAGATTGAGTGGGACTGGGATAGAGAGAAGCCGATCCAATCTTCGCGCGGATAGAGGCATAATGGAATGGAAGGAGAAGCGATTTTTTCATTCGATAAAATGCATTACCACCGGAATTTCGCCGATAATCCGAAATTGTTGTTTTGCCGAGATCGAGCGATTGCCCAGAATAGCTTGGATAATTGAGTCGAATCGAAAATCTATTATATAAATGTTTCATTGTAAGAACAGCTTGGATGGAATGACTCTGTCAGGGATCGTCTTCCTACAAATCAATTGGTCTAATTGGCATCGGAAACGCTAGACGCAGATCTTAGATAAAAGTGACGATTTCAATTGAGTATTCAGAGAAGCTGGAACAAAATGGTAGAGGAAGTAGATCTTGTCTCATCACTCACAGGGATTTTGACAGAACGCAAGTTTATCAATATGCGCGGGTCCTACGTTACAGATTGGAATAAATTATGCAATTCAAGAGACAAGCTCATCGTTTTTTGAATCATTTTATTTCGGTCGCTCAACACGTGTAAACATATTGAATGTTGGAAAAAAAGCAGTCGTATCGGCCGATCCGTCCTCACGTCTGATCGCGCACGAGACGGATTTGATCCGTCAAATCCGATCAGATTATGCTCGAAAGGAGAGACTAACCACTCCCTCTATCAATTTCCAAATCTATTTGCGGAGAGAGTATCCCAAAGCGTCATTCTCTCAAACTGGAAGCACTGGCAAGAGTTGATCCGAGATGATCGCGCGAGCGCCCGAAATTCTGAATGCTTGACACCCAAGCTTTCAGAAGAGAGCCACGAGAAAATCAGCTCCGCAGCAAACGCGTCTCGAGCACGTCCTTAAAAACCCTTGAAGCTTCAAAAAACGCAGCGACGAGAGCATCACGAGCTCGTAAAGTGGTTACACGCAGCATCTCGTGCGCGGCGATATTGGCTCTCGCATCCGATCGGTCGCTCGAGATGCGTCTTATCTCGGTGCGGACGCAAGTGTTGCTCCGCGCGGCCCGAACGTATTGGCCCGTATCTCGGGAGGAGGCGCAAGCGGAAGCGCGGCGTGAAATTTATGCGAACTTTATATATGCCGGGGCACGAAAACGACGCGCGTCTTTCGCATGCAGCAGGCTCCGGGGGCGTGAAAATCGGCTGGATCAGACAGCGTCCGAGCGATACGTCAATGCGCTCGGAAGCACCGCGACGGCGGCCAACGATGCATATATATGTGTAATGCCAAAGCCCGATAATCCGCCATCCGTCTTCGGGCATCTCGACCACATTTCTTCCTCGAGTGTCTGTTCCACCAACACAGTCACGTGAAACGCTCGCAGAACCCGTTTTATACCGTGTTCCTTTCTCTCTCACTCGCTCTCCCGGCAGTGGGCCGCCGTTCATTTTTTGACAAAGCAATGGGCCGCACAATCTCGAGAGGACGAGCCTACTTCGAGGCTAAATTTTACACCTGATACGAGGTCTACATACAAATATCTGTTTGGCGATTCTTCAAAAAATCTTATGAACGCGAGAGGAATACAGTTAAGGACATTTTTCGGAGGCTTGCTATCTCATGGCCAAAATGAGATGCAAAACTCAACCGTGGGTGTGTGTTTACAAAATTCAAAGTTGGATCCTCTCATGATCTTGCTCATTATCCGATTATACGCTTTCCAGACGAACATGACTACATGATTTCTCAAAGACTTAAATCATTTTCGAGACGTTCAGAACCAATCAAATATCCAGCTGACATCATAAATTTGAGCAATCACATAAAGAATGTGAAATGTTGTTATCAAGATCTTTTGGCGAGTCAACACGTACATAGCATTACGCTAGTTGATCTAAAAATGATAAAGAGATGCCCACGTATGCGAATCGATGAGGGCCAAAGCAAACTGATTTGCATGATGTAATCCAGAGAGGGTCAGAGTTCATCGTTACTATGGCGACGTATTATTTTGACTACATCTCAATTTTGTTCTTACGTAGAAATCACCACCGAAGAAAAAGACATTCGTTCCACACTAGCTGGTTGATCAGAGAGTATTACTTTTCATACTTGTTACAATTGTCAATATTTATGAAAGACTAGCACGTTCTCAGTTCGAAAGTTCTGATAAGGGTGTAATTTCATACAGCACAAGTCGATTAAGGAAAATTATGAATGTACAACAATGTTGAACAGCGCGTGCATTAGATATAATTTTTGCAACTCCAGCAATGAGTCACGAATCAAAGAATCAAGAAGTCTGGACTGAACCAACGACCTGAAAACGCATAAATGGCGATGATAGCACACATAAAGATTCTTGAACAAGACACATTAACCGCGTAATCTAGAAATGCTGATTTATTGAAAGGGGCGTTATTAATAGCAATTCATGGGAGAAATATACACTGGAACCGAGTAAAAACTTCAAATAACCGATGGATCATACTCGATATGCAATTTTTTCATTCGGATCCAACCTCCGGGAGTAGAGTTTCCCCCGGCGCCCCGCCTACACTCCTCCGGTTCGATTGACCCTATCTTGGAGAGTTGAGTGGCGAGCGGCGTGGCGCCGGGGGAAACTCCACTTCCGGAGATTGGATCCCAATAGATCTATTCTTTCTTTCGTTGTGTTCATCTGCAATAATTAAATTCCCAAGTTATTTTGTCGTTTCAACCGGGTGGTCACACGATCAGTATGTAATCACCAGAATACGTGAAAATGATTAAAACAGCCCTGAAATTAAGCGATGAAACCATTCCAATTTTTTTACCTGTTTGTTCAAAATGTTACTGTTCTGGGAGTTATGGGAACCACTCTGAAAAAGGTTAGTTTGCTTGTATTGGAGTGGGCAGTTGCTAGTCCTACGTAGAGTAGTACAAGGCCACTTGCAGAGTAGTGTCGAATGATTCCATACTTATGTAGAATAGTAAAAAAAATTGCGAGGTGATTGGGAAAATTTTTCAGAGCGAAGTTCCACAAATCAAATTTAGCAGATGTCATACTCAATTTAAATACAGTGATCGGCAACTTCACAATTTTAGGAATGCTGGTACGATTCTCGCATCAATTCGAATCATAGTAACTGATTGCATAGTAAGAAGGCCGCTTGACCCGGGCGGTATAATTTCATTGATATACGAGATATCGTGCAGAACGAGATTCAAAATTGATGAAACTCATTATTCTGGCCGATGCGGAACGTTTTCACTTGATGTTCAATTTTCGTCATCAAGGGTGTTTAGCAATTCCAATGGCTCCAGTCGATTACCATCGGTCAGAATATTCTAGATTTAGCCATAAAAAAATTAACCATCTATATAAACCAGCGTTGAGCTACACAATTAGCATTTTTAAATCTAGTGAGAACCAACAATTCATTGACGTATGGAAAAATCTCCGTAATCTCATGAATGGACGTAAATGGATGTTCAATTCTCGAAACATAGAGTTTTTGAGCTTATAGCAACATGAACTTATATCAATCTTACTTCTATAATAATTAACATGATTTCCACAAAAAGCAAAATAAAATTTCATAAAGTTTGGTCTGTAATGTGTTCTCCTTTTGCAGCACCTTGTTATTGATTCATATCATCGTAATCTCTTTCACATGCAAAACAAACGTTGATCAAGTCTATCAACCTTTTTTCGAGTCTGTTCCAGTGTATTTTTTATCTTGCCAATGCCGCCTAGTTATTTTTAACTACAGAGATCTTCCTGCTCTTACATACAGACAAAAATATCGCATGTGGATATATGAATGATCAGTTTGGGAACAAATTATTAATAATTAAAGATGGACATTCACTGAATAATGATTATTCGATCCTGAAAAAATCTTTGAGTGCCGATACTTCTCTCAGTCAAGAAAAATGTAAAATTTCGGTTTATAAATGAGTTTTGATAGTGAGGAAGAATAAGAGTCAGGTAACACCTGAATGAGCGATAGAAGCTTTCGCATTTGTGATTCAACATATGCTTGTGGAGCCTCTTATCGAAATCAGCGCGAGGTGAAGAAATTGAAGAACTATTTTAATCAAAGTCACTATTTTCACGAGTAATATGAAAAAGAGAATTTATGTAAACAATGAACTGTAAATCATTCACTTTAGGTTCAGAAGAAATTATTGGAATCGGAAGCTCTTACAATTAGCAATATTCAGAGTTATTAGAAATGAATCCTCTAGGAGAGGAGCATATCTTTACTTTTCTTCTCGTTCCGATGAGTCAACTAGGGTAATGTGCCGCCTTACAACAAAAAGGTTACTTCAAACTGGTGCGTGACTTTTTCACAAAAAAGAACAGCGCAGGTGATTTTAGTAGAGAGGGAGTTTTCGAAAATACGAATCCTGGAGACTCAATATTCATTACTGGATCCAAAGTATTGACCAACAATTCAACATCAACAGAGTTCAGTAATTTGATGGTATATCGAACGTCACGCAATTTATTGAGTAACATCAATTCACTGACATTGACATCTTTGGCGCAGATTGAAGAGAATGGTGACAATTTTATGCAATTGAATCCACGAGGGAAATATTTGCCCAACTTGACTTAACCCGTTCACGAGCCAATCTCTTCTGGTGTCGGGAAAACTTTCCCTTCGTGGAAAACATGTTTTTGACAAGAAACAATGATCATAAAAGGCAAAATTGGAATCTCGAGAATTTCTCGCTTTTTATTTATTCTCCTCGCGGATTGATATTCAAATCTGATCCATTGATTGTGTTAACAGAAATTTTTCAGAATTGTTCAGATTTTCCCGATTCATACCAAGTAAATGATCACGAATCTTCGGGAATCGATATTGGCTAATATTATACTGGACAATATCAGTCTTGATCGTGAATAGGTCAAACGAGGAATAAAGCTTGTATCCGAATCCCAACTTCCGACCTTAGTAGTACTTCATGGACTCATTTTCAACTTGTCTATCTATTCTATCTTCTAAATCTAATCTATTCTATCTAAATCTAAGCTCTAGTATCTAAATCTAATATATTTTTCAACTTGTTTCATTTATCAAAATTTTGAATCTAGTTTCACTTTTTTTTGCAATAAATCTATAACAATCTGTGACAAAATCTAGTCGATTTCATTGCGGTCTTGAGAAACTTGAACTCCTCACTTATTGACTTCTTGAGCGTTGCGAATCTATCTATATCCAAGCTCTTTATACATATAGGTGCAAAGTTCAGGTCAAAGCTCGAATCGAATCGACATGTATAGATGCTTTTCAATGTCTGTATAGATCTACAGCCATGATGCAGGCAGAGGAGTCTAATTGGCCCGGAAGCCATGACACTTCAATCCACGACAAAAATATGGAATCGCGCAGCATTGAGAAGAAGTATTCAAACTATCTGAATCCGATAGCCGGAGCATCGTTATTTAGGGAAAAACTTTTTTAGCATTAACTGAGAAGTGTAAAAGTATAATTGAATGAGAGAAGCCGAGAGAAGTAATACTCGATCTGAAAGAAACGAGGGTTCGCTTTTCCACATCGTGACTATATCTTAATGAGAGAACTTTTTTCAGAATCACTTGAAATACATCGGCGTTTCCGTATAACCCGCGCAGCCTCGTAGAATTAGTCTTATCTAAATGAGAGAGAGAGAGAAAGAGGCGTGCCGTTCCGTTCGATAGAATACACGCGTTCGGGAGCTCTGGTCCGAATGAGAGGAAAAAAGAAAGGATGGTGAGCAGTAGCCGAGCGCCCGGGGATGAAGTTCAGAAGTCGAATCGAGATTATTTCTTAATCGGCCACCTCAAAGCCGCACGAGCTCGCGCCCAACGCTCAAGTAGCTGAGTCGCAAAGTGCCAAAAAGGAGGGAGGTAGGCAAAAAAAAGAGAGGAAGAGTCAAGAGAGGCCAAGCCGTCTGGCACTGACTGGCCCGCCGCGCCGTCACTGCTATCTCAAAAGCCCGAGAGGAAAAAGCAGCGTTGGCAGATGGCACACGAAGCGAGCAAGAGCGACTCCTTTCTCTCTTGCTCCCACTCGGCGCGCAAGACCGCTTGAACTTGAAATCGAAATCGCGAGTGCAATTTTCTATTAATGGCCGGTGCGCCGACGCGGCGCCTGCAGAAGATTTCGCTCTCGAATATCGCGTGCGCGGGGCAGATAATTTTTTCTAATGACTCGTTCATCCGAGTGGCCCGAGCTCGCTTATCTGATTAACACTATTTCCACGCCGAGGCCCACACACCAGAAGCAGTTCGTCCGCTTTTGAGAAATGATCGATTGCATCTTTAGGCACGCGTAAAATGTTTATTTCGCGCGTAAACAGAACGTAAAGGCTCGTTAGGATGCGATAAAGCTCGGCGCTCGAGGAAAACGCCGTGCGTCAAGTCGCGCAGCGGATAAACTCGGTAATGGAGCGTCGTCGTCTCTCGCAACCTTCGCCGTGTAACATCGTCCCTCGCTCTTCCGTATAAACGCATTATTACATTTCATTTCGATTCCATCCGTCTAGGTTTAATAACGTCGCTCGATCTCATAATTTCTGCATCGCGAGAGACGACGATTCTCGCCGCTGCTCATCACTGCAGGGCTCTTTTTTATGGCGAATACGAAACGCTTCAGGGAAATATGGATGGCGAGGCTAGCGGCTCGCGATAAATGCAGCAAATCGCATTGTTAATCAGCGAACGAAACGCGCGCTCGCGCCATAAAATATGGCTTTCACTGCCACCATAAAAATTCGAGTTAAACTCTCGCGCGGCTTCTCCTCCACGTGCTAGATCACCGGACGCCGCGATATGTACACATATATGTATGAAGCGTAGCGAGAATTATATCCCCATCTCTCTTCCCCTCTCTCTCTCTCTCTCTCGGCGAGAACGCTTTTCATTTCGCTCATCGTCGCAATATTGCCCGGCAAAAGTCGCTGAATCCGGTTTTCCGCGTTCCTCTCGACTAAACGAGGAGCAGACCGCCACTCGAGGCACCATATATATCGCGAGCGTCAAGCACATGGCGGCAATATTCGCCGATAATCCGCGGGGCGCCAGGAGGCGCTTCCTCTCGTATATAATAGATCTCGCGATCCGAAAGAATCGAGGTCGCGAAAGTACGGACGAGCCGCGCGGCGGCGTGTGTCGAGACACGGTCTGTGCAAAAAAGCTCGTCGCTGCACAATACGTTTTTTCGCGTTCGCAAAATTGAATCGCGCGGTCTATTCGCGGCCGCGGCGTTCCGTGCAGCCCGCGGGGAAAACAAAAGGCGGCCGTTCGCGAGTATTTGGAGGCAGAGAGTCTGGATTCTGCAGAGAGAACGAGGCCAGACTATTATAGATTTGCGGGCGAGCAGGACAAATCCCGTCGGTTCTGCACATGAGCGGCCCCGTATCTGGGCGGCCGGAACAAAAGCGATGACGCTCTCTGGGGCGAGCACTTGCGGACGACGACGAATCGGCCATCGCGAGCCGCTGAGCCGCGCCAGCCGCAGAGAAAATTATGGTCATTCGCCTCCTCCGGTCAGCCATAGCCGCAATAGAGGCTCTCTCTCTCTCGGGCCAGACGCTAGGCCGCTCGACGGATTTGCGATTTGCCCGTGTGTATTTCTCTCGTCGCCCGGTGACCCGTTTTCCCTTTTTCTCTCGCGCTCGGCGCGCGATGATTCGGCTAGATTTTGGCGCTTATCGAGCACGACGCGCGCCGTATAATTGATCCAGGCGATCCGGCAGCCGCGAGGCAAAATAATTGCGAGGCCGGGAGGGAAAGCCGTGGCGGGAGCCGTCGCGCTCTGAGCGGGCGTAATCGATCGTTGCCCCGATGCTCGTGGGATGGAAACGCTCTTATTTGGAGCTGGAAATCGCAGACACTCGACACGACTTCGTAATGAGATAACGCCCCGGACCGCCAGCTGAAATTGACAAACCGCAGCGAGAATTTGGACGCTCGGAGATGATTTACAGAGTGGGAGATGGGTGGAGTACGCGAGGAAAAGCTAATCAGCGTTTAGTGGGACGAGGTACTAGGAGATTTGGTAGCACGCTATGTTCACTTGAAAATTACTGATTTGTGAGTACAGCATCTATTTTCGAATTAGGTGATGATTGATTCACACAATAACATAGCCGAGACGGAATTAAAAGCAATAAATCAGTTAAGCATCTTCTAAGAGAGCTACTCCTGTGGATACTGTTACTTGTTTCAAAATGACATTATCGCCCTGATTTTTAAAAAGTAAATCACAGGCTAATTTATTGAATAGCTGAATATGTATGAAATTTCATTTTCAGTATAACCTGTGAATAGCGGACAACTTACACAATTGAACTCCCAGATAAAGGCACAATCGAGGCAAAAATCAGATACAATTATTTAGATTTTTAGTAGTTTAG
>JAPYYZ010003923.1:0-11107 GCA_030522705.1 Eretmocerus eremicus
TTTTTGGATTTTGATGAATGAACAATTGAAGTGAGAGCAGGAAGAGGTGAAGTAGGCAGCGTAAACACTGTACAGATACTCAACTCTTTGTCGAAAGTGCGCAAGTAAAAAATACTCATTTTTGAGCATAAATCACTCAAAGCTGTCATAAAATAATGCATCTTGTTGGAGACGTGATCCTGGAATATTTGATAGAATAGTTATAGATGTTCAGATGTTGACTTAATGTGCCTGTCCTACTTTACTTGTTCCCATTCTTTCTTTTTTCTCTTCTAAGTAAAGTAATAAAGATTTATTCTGTAGTGATGATATTTAGAATGCATAATGCGTAGAGACTTGCTTAACAATTGCTCCATTTTTGTACAAGGCTATCTTCTCTTTCAAACGATCGCCGAGGCGAAGGATTTCCACCAAAATTGGCGAAAGGAGATAAGACGGGGTGATTTTCTGAAGAGAAGTCATAAGCCGTTCCAATTTTCACCGTAACTGGCGGTGGAATGTGAAATGAAGTCATGCCACAAAGAGACAGGCCTCTAACGATAACAAAAGCCATAACGAGTATCAAAGGGTCACCGCAATGTACTACTTATAACTGAAATTCAGAAATTTCGATTCGGTACTTACTTCTCGCAATGAAGGTTGCGAGAAGTAAGTGCCGAAAGGCGCGTCCGGTGCCTTGTAGTCGAGCTTGTAGTACAATAGACCTGAAGGGATCGTCTATTGGATGCTCGATCCACCTGCCGCGGGCCCAACTCGCAATACAACTTTCGTTGCCGCGGGCCAAACTCTACGTATGTTTCTGACCGCGGGCCCAACTCGATCTCAGCGTAGGATATTTGCTGCATAGATACCCTAGACGACATTGAAGATGATGAACTTGCCGATGAATTTATTCTAGTTGACAAGGAAGTTTTACTAATTCATCTAGTTCATTATCGTCACTCGCATATGACTTTTCTTTTCACTTGGGCTACAAAAACATCCTCACGATGCTCTGGAATGTGAAGAAAAATTTGCGTGCTGCGAGGAAAGTAGTGACTAGCACTGATCGACTCTATAGCTTAAAAAGATTCGAAATGAGAGAGAGAGAGAGAGAGAGAGAGAGAGAGAGAGAGAGAGAGAGAGCACGGCGGCTCGGAGCGGCGAAGAAGTGGAAGTTGCGTGAACGTCGGAAATTGTTGTGGGTATGTTTCCATGTGGTTTCAACAATATTCTCCGTAGTAATTTGAAAAATCGACTGAGGGTTTTTGAAATAAAATCAATTCTTCAATTTTTATCTCGTGTTTTTAAATTATCGGCTTGATTTATTATTCAATCTCAGCTTGGAAATTTTTTCTGAAAATCATCAGAGTTCTCGATTCTCGAGATACAAACCAGATTTTTAGACTTGAGCATGTTTGTTAAATATACCAGTTTATCTGAAATCCAAAACAAATATTTATTGCCCACATAACCAATAAGTTTCTGATCCAGCCAATTGAGTTATGTCTTTTTTCTCCTTTTCTCGTTTTTATTCCACTTGGCCTGTCAGAGTCTTTCTCAGCTCCACCTTTCATAGAAACCCTATTTATCGTAGATAAGGGGCGGGTATCCAGCGGGTACTGGGTAGAGGAACAGGTACTTTAGTGGTTTTTTAGTTTCCCGGGCCAAGTGGGATTTTTTTGGGGCCAAAAAGGTCCACGGGTGTGATTTAAGTCAAAAAATCATTTCAGCCCCTAATGAATTCCGGGTGGTCAATGGAGTCAACTTTGACTTGTTTGGGCATCAGAAACAAGTATCCAGAGTTACGTAGGCCAAGGTGAATCTCAGGGTCAACTATACGACGTATATTAAGGGTCCGAGAGGGGGACGGAATTGACATTTCGCCTCAAAAGTGCTCCCACTACTCGGGTACAAGTCGTGGACACTTTTCCGCACATATTTCACCTAATGACACCAAATACAACGAAAAAATGCGCTTCACTAAGCGATACAGTATTTAGGGTAGCGGACCACCCTAGGGACGGAATCGACCGAAAATTTTGTACGCGAGTTGTAAAAGCCGTTCAAACTGCCCACTACTGCACAGATTCGATTCTAGAGCCACTCCACCGCATTAATTCGAGCGTTTAGAGCGTTTGGGAGATAACTCGACCAGTACTAAGTGCCATAATGCCAGTCGGGACATTTGCCCCTGTTATAAGTTCTGTCCCAGTAGTTTTGGTGCAAATCTCTGGACAAAATGTCGTCTGTCTGTCCAAAAGCTGAATTTCAAATTTTGACTTGCAAAATAATGAAATGTTTCACTGCAAAGTATACAGTTTGAAATAATGATTGAGCATAGGTATTAGTGACCTTGAATAGGCACAGTACTGGTTTTTAGAGCGAAGATTGTGTTCTAGACAGGGGATGGAATTGACATTTTGACCCCTAATTATCCAATATAAAAAATGGAGACATAGAAAATCACTCAAAAACCAACTACAAATTTGGGTACCAATGGAATATACCCTAGAGAGTTTCAACCGCAACGATTGAAAGTCGCGGAGGCGTGTGCGAACCTCGGACGCAGAAAATCCCACTTTTCGCGGAATCACTTATATAAGAGTTCCAAAGAGCCAGAACACCGAGGCATCAGGAAGATTCGATAGAGACATCACCATCTCCCCCTGGTGAGTTTGGCTACTGTCCGGAGACGAAATGCCTCGCCTTAACGTCAGTAAAACAATTTCTTCAAGATTCTCATAACAATTTGTCATCAAAATCCTTCGATGCAACTCCGTACAGATACGGAGCTCGATAAACTCATGTTAAAAAGTTGTATAGGTATTCGGCTATATCCGATCGGCTTCAAAATCGATGACCATTTTCGAAATAACCTTCCCAAGAAAATAACTGTTAGCTGTACCCTAGTAGAAGAGTGGCTCATTTGATCGTGGTGTGATAGTAACCATACAACTTCTTAGGATTTTCCTCATGTTACCTTGGCGTTTGATTCCAATGAGAACGATTTCCATGGAAGTGGGGAATTAGAATTTCCCACTCCCAGGAGCTTCCGCAATCGCAGTTGTTCCGACGCCTACTGATTTATACACACGTATCGTATAGTTATCGTCATCGGCAGAAGAATCAGAATTGAATAATTTTACATGATGTCGCTATTTTCAGATCAGTGGTAAGAAGACTGTTGGTGAAAATATAGCCGATAACGGAGGCATGAAGATGGCTTATTTTGCCTACAAAGAATGGGAGGGCCGCAATGGAGTGGAAGCTAGACTTCCCGGTTTACAGAAGTACAACTCTCATCAGATGTTCTGGATCAGCACAGCTCATACGGAATGTAGCAAATACAGATTGAAGACACTCGAGCGCCGCATCATGACTGGTGAACACAGCCCCGCCGAGTTTCGGGTGAACGGGCCCATGTCCAACCTGCTCGAGTTCGCGCAGGACTTTAACTGCCCTGTCGGCTCTAGAATGCGTTCGGAGAACAAGCGTTGCACAATTTGGTAGGCCCTCGCATGTTGTAGAGTCCAGCAAATGATCCCCTTATATAGCAATCACTTGCACTCTGAGGATTTCGTTGGCAACGCATTCGTTGTCACAAAGCGGTTCTAATCGTGATATACACTATAATCTATTGATTTTTGTCAATATAGACTATTTTAATGACAAGGCATATGGGGTTGTATTATTTTGAAAATAAAATATTTTATTGCTTTCTGTGAACTTTTTGGCCATCTTATATAAAATTGTCCGCGTGACATCGAATTTCGGTCAACGCGGTGATAAATATCCTCGCTTTGCTTTAAAAGGGTATTTCTCAAACTTGAAACATTTGAGGCGACTGGAGCAAGCGCCGAAGTCCCAGATCATCTACGCAGAAAAGCTGCAACGCGTAACCCCCGCAGTGGACACTGGGTGAAAACTGTGTTTAGGAAGTATTCGAGAAAATTTTCAAAAATTCATACAGATAGAACTGATTCAACTCCATCCAGTAACGCTGTTTCATTTTTCCCTACCGTCACTTTTTATTTATAAAAAATTGCCAAACAAACAGGAAACTCCGAGCAGTTACACCTTGGTCGGTAGTAAAATTAATTCCAAATACCGAAACTTTTTTTCTAATCTTTTTCAATATTCCGTTCAATAATCGATTTTTCATTCATAAAGAAGTTGTGCCACGGCCTGTTATTTATTAATTTTCGATCAGCCACGGATTACGATTGACACGATGGAGCCTGTAAAAATTTCACTAGAATCGTGTGAAATTTCACATGGTTACCGTGTAAAAATTAACACGAAGGCGTGTTGCAAGATTTTCACACGGGCGCCGTGTTAAAAAAAAAAGCATTTTAGTGACACGGTTCGTGTGGAATTTAACACGATCAGAATTAGAGCGTTGATACAAAATTTTCGTCCAGTCATCGAGAGTATCTCAAATTATTACTCCAAGGTTAATTTAATCAACTCCATCCATGGCCTAGACCAAATCTACTTTGTTGATTCACAATTAATTCAAAAAATGAAATTGAGCCCATTCCTGAGCCAAGAGTGGGCATCATTCTTGGCCAGTTGCGCGTGCGCAGTACGCGCACTCTTAGCTCCAAAAAAGGCTCAACGTCATGTTTTTCATTAATTTTGAATAAAAAAACCAGATTTGGCCTGGATCATGGATGGAGCTGAATAAATTGACATGGGAGTCATTATTTGAGATACTCTCGATATGACTCGAGGAAAATTCTGCTCCAACTCATAGCTGCTCGGAGTTTCCTGTTATTTAACAATTTTTTGTGAAGAAACATTGATAGCTGAGGTAAATCAAACAGCGTTACTGAATAGAGTTGAATCAGTTCTACCTCTATGAATTCTTCGAGATTCTTCCGAAGACTTTTTAAACACAGCTTCTAATCAGCGCACTGGGCTCTCGCTCGTTTCTCAAACTGATGTGCGTAAAACATACGCGTGCATAACAGATCCTATTCTTTTGCACTCACCCAAGCTCAGTGACGTCATCCCTCTCCTCTGAGCAATCTCAGCTACTTGGCACGTACATTTACGTAAAAGCATGAGAGGAAGTGTATCCACACCATTAGACGTGCGAGTGAAAATGAGCCCTTTCGAAACCGATCAAAATGTATATCCAAGAGATGTAAAATGATCTCACGCGGGAAAATCCCTAGGAAGCCGTGTATCGTCATGAAGTAGAGTTGAATGCCGAATTTTACGGTGGAGACATGCGCCACGGAATTGACATTTCGACCCTTGATTCAGTTTTCGACCCTTGATAGCCAAACTCACTAGATACCATTAGCCATGGAACAATGCTACAAAAAATATTTTAGGCCATCAGTTTGAACGAGAGCGTAACAATTAAGTCATCGAAATACGAAACCGAGCTACTTTCGCAGAACTGCCCACATTCATCCCTCCTTTGCGAATTTCATGAAGCGACGCAGGGGTGCTGCCAACGTCGGTCCGCCCTCTAGACAAAATATCTTCGTCTCCGTGCCCAATTATGATGGTATGCTGATGTACCCAACTGACGTAGGCCACCAGAATCAAAAGTTCTGGCTCTCGCAGCTTAAATTTGCAGCGGCGTATTACCGACGCCCTCACGATATCGGGCGGCCGGGGGTAGGAAATTCAGCGAATAGCCGCGCTTCAGCCTGGAATCGGGATGCCGCGTTCCGTCACGGGTGCGATGCGATCGCCGGAAACACCCCGCGGCGAAGTCTTCATCCGTCACGTGGCCCTTCGCAAATATCCACTTACACGTGTACAGCCTATATGCACAGCCGCGCGAACCTATACCTTCATTCTCACATGCTGTGGTATACGAGCGTGGGGTAGCTCGCGCGAGACGCTTATCTATGCGTCGGATAATTAATTTCCGCGCGCGATTCGCGTTATTCGCCCGCAGACTCGGACGTGCTGTAAATTTGCTGCAGGGCAAAGTTCTCCTCCGAGTAGCACGCCGTCGCTGAAAGTAGACGAGGATGACAAATCGGCGCCGCGAGATCCGCGATTTCCTTTTACACCGCCAGCTGTTTATTACTCTCGCGGCTATGCTATCGAGCGTTACACGCACGACACTGCCGCGTATCTCGAGTTTATGGAATGGAGCTACTCATACTTGTATCATAAGTTATTATAATTCCTACTTGCATCATGCCTAGCTGAGGTAAAAAACACGCTCTCACCAGGCACTAGAGCCGATAGAACAGTTTCAAATTACTGTCTCTTCAAGCTCACGCACTCTGATGTAGCCTTACATTTGCCTAATCTTCGACATTATTGTGCTGGAATACGCGGATTAACGTAGAATACCGTTCTTAGAGACGAAAATTTCGGAAACGCTTCACAAAGACAAACTTCCCGCAACTCGTACAAGCGTAAGCTATTTGGATGCGTAGAACTACTTAAGGCGTCGAATGTAATCCAAAACAAAAATGAGTCGAACTCGGGAGTGTCGGAACGGACTCACAAGGCTCGTCATTCGAATGAGCGATCGCTCTGATGGACTGAAAGGATCGTCGAATTATGGTGGTATTAGCTTCTACTCTTTCGTTCTGTAACGATAAGTTCATGGAAAAAAAAAATTATAAATGATGAGAATTAATGGTTAGTCAATTTTGAATGGTCCTGTTACAAAATAATTCCTCGCTAAGCAAATAGGCGTCTCGGATTGAGGTTCCAAATGCGATGGACTGCGCCGTGATAAGTGAAAGTTTTGGAAATTTGGCGGAATTTATGAAACGAACTTTACCCAGAGCTACAAGAGAAATTTTAAAAACTAAGTAATCAAGATTCTTCCTTGGCTCTAAATTTTCTTATAATAATCATGCCGAAATGTAATGCGGCATGAGTTAAATATAATACGCGGTAGTAGTTACGGAGTTTCCGATGCAAATATATGCAGTGAGATAGACTCACGTCTCCTAAATCCTAAGATGCAAATTTAGCTGATGCCGTGATATTCGAACAGTGAATATTCATTTTCAAAAAATGACAAAGGACACTTCTAACAAAGCTTCGGGGATAAGAGTATTTATGCTACATTTGTATGGAAATGAAATATTCCGCGTGTACATACATAAATAACATGAAAATTGATTCGTACATGAACTTGTCAATTCAGGTTCCAAATTCAAAGGAATGAAGAATGAATCATATCGCCATCAGGACGCTTACTGACCTATCAGTAATATACGTGGATATAGGAAAATGTTTCCAAGACTTTGCAACGATGTTTCTCGATTTGGATAGTAGCTTAATTTCAATGTTATTCAATCTGTGTTTCTTTTACCTCATTTCTTCCTCAATCCAATCCATTTCTTCCAGAATCTCTGAAAAAATAAGGGGCTTGGATTTTGCGCATTCCTGCTAACAGAAATGGTGAATAAATGCAAGGCATTCTCTGGTTATCGTTGAAAAAGGTTTTGACATAATTTTTATCTGGCTTCCTTTTCTTTTCATCGTTCGAAAAAGTTTTGGAATACGTTGAAATCTTGGCCATCGGCATGAACACAGTTTCAACATGGATATATGGTCTTTCGCGAAACTTTGATATTTGGACGTCAAACACGTGCCAACGTCAAATCGAGTGTCTTAGGGTTCTGTAATGGATTTTTTGATTCATCTGAACATGTAGAATGTGATTAAACTCGGGTACTAAGATGGACTCATTGTTATTCAGAATCACCCCTGAGTATATGCTTATATAGCACATGCATAAACTGTAAGAAATTTGTTGACTTTCAACCAAAAACTCAACGGCTGGCTAAATAAGGAATTCAACCAGGTGGTTGATCTTTCCGATGCTAGTTCGGATGACTCCTCGGAATGTGGGTAGCCCTCGAACTGATATCCTAGCTTTCATCGTTGTCGAGGATTTGGAAGATATTGGTTCACAATGGCTTACCCTCAGCGGGGCAGATGGTTGAATAATCATATTTCAACTCTCGAACTAGAATATGAGCCGGTCTTCAGGGCTCATTCTTCTACCCACTGGTGTATTCAACCACTGATTGACTGAATAATTCAACCAGATGGTCGAATTTTGTGTCCAACCAGAAGTTGAAATAAAAACTTCAACCAGTTGGTTGAAGTTTTCCCCAAAAATTTTTTACGGTATAGTTACGAAGGTTCACACAAGTATGTGTCCGCCCCGAAATGTGATCGACGCTCGCGTCGAAGAACGAATATAATTTGGCCCAGACGAATCCATCTCGCGAGAGGCGCGGACTCGAAACTAGAAGATCGCGGCGGTCGGCTCCCAAGAGTTGCGGCGGCTAAGTCGAGTTTGAGAGCTCTCGCGAACTTCTTTTCAATTTCTCATTAGCTCTTTCGGGAGTCCGCCGCTTCGCTCTACACAACTCTTCGATCTCTCGCAAAACTGACTCTCGCTCTCAGGCTCCCTCGGCTCCTACAACGCCCATAAACTGCCCGCAAATACCTTTTCCAACTCGTAACTCGCCAAAAAAAGCTCGATACACGGAGTGAGACGCGAGTTACGGCGAGAGCGGAGATCGGATCGGCGCGAGTGAAAAATTCATATCGAGTACGAGAGCGTATTACACAGGTGGGCGATCCGTATCAACGCGATATAGCCGAGCGTCAACGAGGCCAAGCATTATTGTGAAATTGCACTCACTCGGCGAGCCGATTGACCGCGTACAAGTGTAATTACTCAATCGCGCGAGTCGCACGGGTATACCCATGTACGCGAGCTATTAGTCGCGCCGGGGCGTTTTGCGCGCCCCCGAACCCAAATGGCACTTTAAATGTGCACAACTCGTCGGCAATCGGCTGCCTGGTTCAATTATACACCTATGTCTCATGTGAGTGAGGGCAGAACAAAGTTTTCGTATTTACGTCGCGTCAATAATAGCGACGCGTCCAGTACCCGCGACTATTAAGATCGTTCTTTCGGCTCTCTCTCGTCTATCTTGAGCGCACTCTTTCACAAAAGCGAGAAGTGTCGCGCGTTGACACACATGTGAGGAGGACACTCTCACAGCCACAGGTGCGCATTAGCCACGCTCGCTAAATAGGCTGCCCACCGCGCTCGAGACGCGTCAATTTCGCCGAGCTAATGACGACGACGAGACTCTTGCTTTTATTTTTGCACGCGGGTGTAGCCTTATTATGTGACACATATCAGGCGACCTTTGCAGTACGAGGCGTCGATGCGGGGCGACCCCCGCAGCCTCTGTTCTAGCTTTTTTCATCTTTGCACGCGACCGCAGCCTCGCGTCCTCTTTCAGAAGCTCGCGCCCCTCGCAGATGTCCCGCGTCGCGTTTCGTCAATTTCTTTCTGTACGAAAGAAATAGCTTGCCTCTGTGTGTTGGTCGCCCTTGGTCTCGTGAAATCGTTGGGTTTGACGAGAATTGAGGTGGGCTCTCTTGAGGTGGCTGAAAACGAATCTTTTTCGACGCCTTGGATGGTTTGAGTGTCTCGAGAGCTTCAGGACTTGTGCAGGTGGTGGTGACCGCAGTCGTGGTCACACTTCTGTTTCTCACATTCCATTTCAGCCTCTGTTTAGAAAAAAAAAGGTGTGAAACTATATTCATACTTAAACTGATACACTTTCTTAATTTCGAGATTTAAATAGACAAAAACTCGGAGAACTTGGATCTACCGGGCAAATAAATAAATATCTATCCAGCCCAGGGATTTTCCATCCAGTTCGTACTCTATTCCCTACCGTGGACTATCTATTCGACTGGAAAAAAGAAATATAATTTTTGTGTACATTCACTGCGACGGGGCCCACCACTGGCTCCCACGCTTCATTTTTTTCCAGCACATGTCGGCTCGTATCGGCTGGAAAACTTCATCAAATTGTGACCAACTGTGTTGGTCCATTCAACCCCGATCCTGAATAATAGACTAAAATAATTTTATCCGCGTATTGGCAATTCTGTTTGGAAGGGACTGTCTGATTCACGTCCTCTTGAAAATAATGAAGAAACGGCGCGGGCACCGCAGTAAAAATGTTAATTCAAAGATTGTAGAACGTTACAGCGAGAGCAATCCGCTCAAGGGCCGCCCATTGCGCATTAATTTTGTGAATTTATTCAACTCAATTTGAAAAAGTAGGTTCGCTGAAATATTCTCATACCGTTCGACCGTATCAGACTGTTATGAATTCTAATCTTTGACGCTCTTCTACTTATAAATACGCATGCTCTTTTAATTTGTTAAATATTTCCGATTTAATGACGCTCTGGATGTAAAAATAAACTATCCCTCTCATAGTCAGCTGAGAGATGATTTGTGCTTTCATATGTATTTCTCTCGACATTACGTTCCCGCAAATTTGCCGTTAATGCGGATAAAGTAACGGAGCTCAAGCTGCCCTCGCCAAAAAGAGGTTGAATGTTGAATTATGGAAAGATCTCGAGTCGAGAGATCAAAATCGTTGAGCGGTGCAACAAGAATCCACGTGCCAACATTCAAATGTTATCACCTCGACCCTGTCCATTTGGCAGAAGTTCCTGAATTACATCAAAATTTTCTGAAAATTTTAGTTTCACTAATGCCTCTACTTTGCGCAAAGCTCAGAATTACGCGGAATGGAAAATTGGTCGAATACTCTCCGCGCGTCATGCAACTCACTGGCAAAGAGGAGAATTTAGTAACCAATGGAACTGCATTTCCAGACTCTCAACAAAATCAGGAAAAGGCTTACGAGTTGCATGGATTTTCAAAAAACAAAAGTCAACAGCAAACACAATATCCTCCACCTGCCATTCAATATTGAAGCAGCATTCCCACTCAATCGGATTAAAATTCGAATAATGCATTGAATTTTTGCCAGTGAATAATAAATGTCCATTACGATATAGTCGCATTCGACATGCATAACTCATCCGGCTTGAAACGGATTAATCATGGAAAACGAGGAGCAGTTCTCGCTCGACAGGCTCAAATAATGGATGTTCACTCGTTGCTCTCGAGCGACTTGGAGCGTGAATTTGCATCAAGACGTGCGCTAAGCAAATGTTAGCTTTCCCCGTCCCCGAGATTGATTGATTGATTGATAATAGTTTATTGAAGTCAAGGGGTAGGACCCCATCAGACTCTGATAGCAAAAGTACATAGCAGTTTGAATTCGTATTC
>JAPYYZ010003924.1:0-11106 GCA_030522705.1 Eretmocerus eremicus
GAAATGTTGCAATTATAATGTTAATTACTGTCGGTGGACGCATTTTCGAGTACTCGTAATATAAAATAGTATATATGCCAAGTGTGTAAAATGCGCCTTCTAAGGCAGGCATGCTAGGCGTCGGCTTCGCCGACGCCCAGCATGCCTGCCTGAAAAAACGCATTTTCCCCACTTGTACATATAATATACTATTACATAAAAATTTGCCAGTCCACTATTTTTTCACAGTTTTGTTATTTTTTAACAAATTGAGTGGACGATTTCATTAATTTTGATATTTAAGACATCACTCGAATCATCCCAAGGATGTGGTTGTTTACCACAGCCGCACGGACGTTTGTACGTTATTTTCGGTTTATTCGTGCGACTTGGTCGCAATATTTTTCCTCGAGCGACTCCTCTTCCACTTTTTGTATCAATAAATCTTAGAAAAACGTTCGAGTGAGGGAAATTCATGAGCTGTGAGTATGATGTTAACTGAAATTTTTATCTTCAGTAGATTCGCAGATCATTGATGCATAAGTCCAATGTACCAAAACCCATTTCCGGAAAAGTCCGTGCAATAAGTCAACTCCAATGATTTTGTACGGTAAAATTATCGTTGTGAGAATCCTGAAAAAGTCCATCACAGTGTATAAGGGAGTATTTTGAAGTATCAATTGAGCATGGAATAATTTTTTAATTGTATAATGCCAAAGTTCTAGTCAAATTTCTCTCTAAAAATGCCGTGCGAACGTCCGCGCGAATGTCGCAGAATTGCCTACCTTTGTTTCCTGAAAAATTGAAAAAACAATGTTACACCGCAGTGCGATGCGGCTACACCAGCAGCGAGAGGAGCTTTTATTCTGCGCCCCATAGACACGACCGCGATAGGAAAATAGGTTTTTACAGCTGCGGTCATGAACGAGCAATACGAGAGGGGTAGTTCGATTCGCACAGGCACAAGGGCAGGCTATCGCGACACGGCAGCAAGCCGATCGTATAAGCCGCAAAACCGCGAGCTCTCGGATATGTATCGTAAAACCATCCCTCTATTCCGTGAGTCTTCTCGTGCTGCTGTTTTATTGGCCGGCTCTAGGCATACTGCGGCGGGCATTTTGAATTTTCCCGCTATTCGCGACTCGACGCGCCGACTTGGCCGTTTTTTCCTCGGGCCTCGGAGCCTCGGTTTACGAGCAACGCCCCCTCTTTTATAATGCACTAGCTCTGTGCATACGAAAGCAATAAAGAATCGGGCTCATAGTATATGCCTACGGTCCTACCCATCGGTCGCTGGGTATGCTATTCGGACGAAGTCTCGATCTACCTGCAGTTTCGATGGTTGATATTATACGCACAGACATTAGGTGTGCTGAGGAATCAAGGTTCAGAATTAGAAAATTGTATATAAGTGGGCTTTAGGAGACAGACTATTGGACTTATTAGAATGAATCTCACGACATCGTGATCCTTAGACGCCAGAATATTTTACAGATTTTCGCAGATTTTTCTTATCTGTTTGATGAGAGTTGTCGCGATCAATTTTCAAGACGGAAAAGTAATACCACCCGTAAAATGTTTAGTAGAGTCAGAGAGGTCCGGAGTATTTTTTTCTTAGGAGATACTGTTTGCAGTTGAGGTAGAAAAATGCGAATTCCCATGAGTACAAGACAATTTAGAGGGATGGAAAAAATTGAGATATGATGTGGTTTTACAGGAATAACTTCTTTGTCACGCTCGAGTGTTTCAGAGTTAATAAAATTTCCCGATGTATTTTCAAGTAGTTTTGTATCGTAAGCTTACTCTGCATCGTCAGAACTCCATCATTCGTTATACTTGCATCAATTTATTCCAGGCCAGAATATCATATGATGGCGCAGGAAATCTGATTATCTCATTATTTCTTCTGTACGAGATCGGCAACTCATATCACTTTACGATTGGATTAATAATTAATAATTAATAAGCAAGGGATATCTAGATTGAATTTATTGATCATATATTTCTGGACTATGTTCATAAATCAGATCACTCACGGATGTCAAAACATTCTTCGTATAGTAGAGCGGTTTAATCAATTCTCATTAAATAACAAGAAATAAATATATTTTTTCAATATGAATATTACGCGGGCTTCGGAATCCGATCAAACACATCAGTTTGAGCCGGAAAAGGGAGAGAAACTCGTTAAAATGTGCAGTGTCTAGTTGATCCATTATTTTCTCACATGTTCTAAATGAACCTCTTTCTCATTCAACTATTATCATCAAAACCCTCAAATAGATTTAACTGCGGATATTCACGATAGACCTCACAACGTAATATCGATCTCCGACTCTGAGTATTCTAGGAACCACTGATATTATTCACACGTCCGCCAATAGACCCACATCCGTTCTAGTCCTCTCGCAAATACGGATTATCGTGTCACAGATCTTCGATCAAAACCGATCCATGTAATCTCTCGCGGCCCAGAAAAATCCACTTCACGACGCGTATAAGCTCCGAATAAACCCAATCCACGCTCAATCCGATCGGTCTCTACACCGCTCCGTACCATTTCATCCCTCCACCCGAATCATAGCTCAAATTCCACACGTCCTGAACTTGGACGCAAAAAAATCATATGAAAACGATCGAGGATCAAGAATCGAATCAGCTCGCTTCCTATCTCATCCCAAGCCTCCGTATACGTGGCACCGTAGCCTTCGGAATGAAAATTCCATCGTGAAAAGCTCGACCTCGAAACTCCTCTCATAACGAGGGCATCTCGCACGATATTCTGACTGCTCTAATATCAGACGGTGTATACACTACTCGGTCTCCCGAACGACGAAACGAGCTCGCCTCATCGCGCCTCTATCTCCCGCTGTATACGTATACTTGGCATGTATGGGGCGCTGAAATAGCCGCGCCGTGGAAGCAATAAGGCCCGGGGCAGTGCGGCGTCGCCGCAACACTTGAATGCACTTAATGCACTTTCATAAAACGTCTTTGAGCTTTGGCTCGCGGCGCGCCAATATCATCTCTCCGCGCGCAGCTTTTACGCGCCTCTCCAGTTATCTCCCGTTTCGCTGCGCTCATTTTTTCCGACGGGCTCGCGAGCACCGCATACACCGCATCGATCTTCCCGATGAAATAGCCCCGAAACGGCGCTTTCCCCTTTTGCAGTTGGGAAGATGACTCTGGCCGAATGCCGTTCGTCTCTTTGCGAGGCAATATTTGCAAAGTGAATTATTGGAAGGCGGGGTGGGGGCAAAGTTTAGTGGTGGCGGTCGCCGTTGTGTACCTTCAATTAAGAAGTATATCCGCGATGATGTTCAGTATAGTTTATAGAAAGTTGTGTGAAGAAGACTTCGATCGTTGAGAGGGCAAAGTTTTCAGACGAGCCAAGGGATGAATCTTGAAGGCAGCTCCTTCCTTCCGCATTTTATGCAAAGGAAGAGACGGAGAATGAGACACTTTTGCTTGGATGGAGCTCAACTTTTGATTTCCGCGGATCTCCTTCGTTAAAGCTACGTCTTCTCGAGAGGCGAGCGATACTCCTAGCAGGGGCAAGTCGACGAAGAAATTGATATCGGAAGTGATTCCCGGGCGAGATTCAATAAATCGTGGGGGAGCTTGGAGAGCCGGAAGGATGTGGAAGGACGAGGGGACGGTTTTTGCTGTGACAAACGAGGGGCGGACTAGGGGAGGCTGAAATTGGGTTATGGGAGCTTATTGGTCGCAAGCTGATCTGTTTGTGTAGTGTTATCCGTTATGTCTGGTGTGTCGTTGGTAATAAATTATAATCTTTTGGAATCACAACATTTGGAAGAGAGGACCTCAAATCTCCTGTCATCGAATCGATCGCAAAATGAGTTTGTATCCGGTCTGTGACTGTTTTATCATGATTGATCAACAGAGATAACAATATCACCAAACTCCTCGGCGAGTGTCACTGCGCATATGGAATATTTTGCCCCTCTTTACAGGGTCGATTCAATATGCTTGGGTACATCCTACTAGACAGAGCTGCGTCAGTGGCTTTCGGAAAATTGGCGTGAGTCAAGAGGCCGACCGATGGTCTGTCACACAAACTGATTGTCTATTGAGTCGTCACGACACTATCACGCCTTAGATCGCGACGAGTGGGCGGATGAATGATTTGGGATGGTGTGCATTGAATTGACGAAAAAAGGCACGCCCGTGCATTGCACTGAAAACTTGGAGGAGCTGCACTGCCGTGCGTGATTTTGAATATAAAGTGCACGTGAGACGCGGATGACTTTACGTTCGGATTGATAGGATACGCAAAGGGAGAGAATTAACAACACTAGGATTAATCACACACGTGACGCGGTGGCCGACGGTACAAGCTAAGGCAACACACACGCATACACACACTAACCATTGATGGCGAAAACGAAATGAATTACCGTACACTCGGATCGGACGGCGGTATCGCGGCCCTCTGTAAGATCGCGACGTAACGGTGACGTGGAATAGCGAGATCGAGTCGAATCGCGTCGGTGCGGTTTGTAGTTGACGCGCGTGCGATGCAAGAATGAGGCTGCTGCGCGGTTAATAGCGTGACGCGCGCACAGTCGAATAACGGATGAGGTGCCGAGCTCGAGTTCGGCTTGTCTTATATAGATCAGCCGGAGTTATCCGGGTTATCCGCGGATTCGACGGATAACGGGTGGTAGTCCGCGTTATCCGTGGTTCACGCGGACAACTCCTCGTGACTCATGTAGTACGTATGTAATCCGCGTTATCCGCGCTTTACTTCTTATGACTCATTTACACATGGGGGGGGGGAGGGGTAGGAATGAAGTATGATGAATTTTACGTATGGAATAGATACGTGGGCTGGTCATACAACGAGCTGCAGACGACACTCTATCTAATCCGTCGAACTCCTTCCAATCACGACAAGATTTTGATGATCTTTGACTAATCGCTCCATCAACGAAACTTTCCATAACTTTTCCGCGTTACGTGAGTTTGACAGACGATCCACGTCCACGTGGCCATTCGCCATAATTTGATGTCGTCGCAAGACGTGCTCTAATTACCAAATCCCTTCTAACAGATCACTATTTTTCAATCACCCTTCACGCAAAGAATCCTTGTAATCCCACGGCACAGAAAGAATCGCGGGTATTCAACTCACCAACGAGAGCGAGAAAGGCGCTAACCACACAGTTCAGCGAGCGCCAGATGATGTCGACGTTGCAGCGGCGAATTACGCTGCGTGCGAGATTTTCGCTCGCGCAGCTGCAGTGTTGTGCTTGCACTCGCAAAGCCTCTCTGCGGCTGAGGCTCGCTCTAGGCAACCGCATATAGAGCGCATACGGGCCTAGCGCAGCCGAAGCGCCGGCTCTGCAACAGCTCTCTCAATACTCGGGCCTCGGCGCTCCTAATGGAAGAGCGTCATTACGCGCGTTTCGCTAATTTCACCCGAGATATTCAGCCGCTTCCAACCCCATCCTCTTCCAACTATACCTCTCTCATTCCTCTTGCCCATTCATCATTTTTTCTACCCCGCCGAGCGAGCTGTTCTACCTCATTTTGCGGTGAACTGACTGGGGAAAACGAGAGATCCTGCCTCGGGTCTGAAGTTTTAAATGTCTGGTGATCTGGCTCATTGGCCCTGTGCTCCGTGACCGAGCAGTCGATGATTTGCGAGACTGCGCCTCGAAAATTCCTTCACGACTACTTTCTGGTTGATTTATCACTGAATGGCGAGTTCTATCGAGTTTGGAATTAAGGATAATCTTTATCTGCTTTTATTGGTGTGTGAAATTGGCACGGAGTTTGGACACGATCATCTTCTTCCCAACTTTTCTGAAAAGGGATTACCCGTAAGAGAGCCTGTATTCCTCAAATGAATCATTTGTTTGAGGTATCGTCTAATTTTACTGGTCGAAATGTTGAACCATTCATGATTGACAAGTGAGAACTTCATTTGATTTCAATTCATCCCATGGATGAAGATATTGATCCCAACTCTGGCAAGGCAAGAGTTATTTCAACCGAATAACTAGATAGACTCTCACGAATACACTCCACAAAAGGGTTCTTGAATCACTATTGAATCATTCGCGATATATTGAACGAATAAGAGCCTGGCGGCTAGCAAATAAGAAAAATCTCTTAGCAGCGACAAAAAGATGCTCATCCTAGAAATTTACAGAATAAATTTTGATCGACTACTTCAAAAGAGATCCTGTGCCTTTATACGATCTGTATGCAGCGTATCGAACACGATATGCCGTGGAGATCGAAGATTAGAGAATTTCAAGGACTTTGAGTGTGATAGGTAAATATATTGCCGTCCAAAACAAAAAGGACGTAAGCGACATTTTTGTCGAAAATAAGTTTTTCATATCCTTAAACAGCTCGAGAAATTATGAACCTAATCACGCGGCAAAGAAAAGTCTATAAAAATTCAAAGCTTTCAAAATTAAACTAATATATCAAAAAATGCACGCTCGTAGATCGAGAACGTGTAAAGTTTTTCGCCTAAAACTCGGTTCCAAGTCCGTTGTACTTACGTCCTTTTCTTTTTAGACGGCAGTCTACTCAAAGCCATGATCTTTTCGGGATCGACAATCTATCAACCTAGCAGTGAAACCACAAGCGAGGTGTTTGACTCCAACATGAACTGATCAGTTGTGAATGTCACCTGTTTGCCCATGAGAATATCAAGCAATCTCAATCAAGCACGAAGAGCAGCGCGCAGTATCTGTACTTCGTACCCTGCCAGATTCCCACTTATCTTTCCCAAACCCCTCACTAAAAAACCAACAGACCTCATATCCCTCCCACACACCTGACCTCAGAATTCCTCCCTTCCACTTGGTTTCCCATCCAAACCTCCGTCTCGCGCGAGTTTGCATCCACTTGCTCCCTCGGCACAATCTCCCTCTCTCCAAGCTCCGTGCTTCCTCTCCGCCCCTTGGGACACTCCATCCCTGCCTGCGAGTATTTTTCCTCCGCATCTCACACCCCATATACCAACAAACGTCAACACGACCAAGCGCCTGTGAACCACTGCTTCAGGGGGGTCGACGTACGCTGCGAGAGCTTGTTAGATCCGTCGCGATTGCGGAGAGTCGCTGCTCCGTCGAGCACCGCCGAGACTGGGTTAAGACGAGCCCCCGTCTAACCCTCTCTCTTTCTTCTCTCCCTCGCGGAGGGCTCGCTAATTGGACTCTCTTACTCGAGATACCGTCACAATCTCTTGGTATACACATACAGCTGCCGTGTGTCGCAGAATATACGACATCGATCTAGCGGGTATGGAGGATATAGACCTCGACGTAGAACGTTTGATCGGCGATTCTCTGGGCGCGGGCACTGCTTGAATAATTTATGTAGGAGGACGTGATAGCAGCGATTGACGGACGAGTCTCTTTGGCGGGTGGCGTTTGAGAGTCGACAGTTGGCAGAGGCACGATTCCAGTGCTTGGTGATCGTTGGGTTGGGTATGGGTGCCGGGCGCGCCCGTTCACTTTGACTATCCAAGCACGTGGGGACTGGATTTGCGAGTCTTGGAAGAGAGCAGTGCGTGAGCGATACAATTTGCTGAGAGTTGGAAGTGGTAGGGGGTTCGTTGGAAATGCGACGCGGTGGTTGGGAGTATTGATGATCTTGTTCGTGGGATAGAGTGATTGTACATTCGTGTGCTTGTTTTATGGATATAAGAGTAGCTATTTTGACATTCATGATTTGTTGCAACGGCCTTGAGTCGATGAAAATGGAAAGAATCTGAATAGGATGGATTTGGAAGAGATTTTGGTACTTGTGGGAAGAGTCTAGAGGGCTTCAGAGAGACCGTTTTGACTTTGACTGCTTCCTTCACAGCAGAATACCACAAGGATACCATGATAATACATCACAAAATTTGAGAAGGCCGTTCAGACTTCACTATTCTCCTCATGCGCAAAACACGGTGGGATATACTATCATTATAACTCAGATAGTATCTCAAGTGTTGAACAATGTCGTTGAATAACAAAATTGAAGAAAAAATCTGCTGTCGCTGTTCCAGCAATGGTACTCAATGATTGATCATTTAGGGTCATCGATGATCCATCATAATGAGCCGCTCATTTACTGATGACACTCAACGGTTGGTCAATGATGCTCAGAGACTTGTCGCTAACATTTACTCAGCCGTCGGTACAGCCCTTGATTCAATAGTAATACTACCTTAGTCATCAGCAACGGTTCTCATTTCAACAGTGTTACTCGCTGGTACGCAATAATTGCTATAGATGATCATTATCTCGTATTATTAGAGAGTAACTGTCACTGATGCATCATCAATACTCACTATTCTACCAACGGTACTGAGTAACTCAACCCTGGTACTCAGTTTTCATCTCAGTTATTTATCTAGCGTGTTTGCTCATTTGTCTGTGACAGTATTCGATTCCATGGTAATTACCAACGGTCTCTAAGTGACTAGTCTATGAGTGATATTGATGCATCATCAATGCTCACTACTCTACCAGGATTGTAAACTGACTCAACTCTAATACTCAGTTTTTCATCTGTGGCGTTTTTTATTTGTCAGCAACAGTGCTCAACCATCTAAATTGTGATACTCACTGCTACTCACTAGTGATACGCAACGGTCTCTCAATGACTAAGTGATTCATCATAAACGCTCACTGATCTAGTGGTATCACTCAATGGTCCATCAGAGATTGATTCGTCATGAGATCAACTGGCATGGGCTACCACAGATGATGAATTCATCAGTGGTATGCAGTGATTCATCGGTGACACTTGTTTTCCCTGATCCAATGATGAGTCATTGATTAAATAATGATACCTGGCGATGAACCATTGGGACCAAACTCACAACCATAGAAACCACTAGAAAACATCACAGCCTCCGGGTCACGCTTTTGGCTGAAACTCTGGAAATAGTCTCCTTTTGGTGCCAAAAGATGATATCCAAAGTCGCAGAGTCTAACGCTCAAACGTTTTTGAGGTAAGGCCCAAATTATTACTATTACCCGCATAGGCCCATATAAAAAGCGATATCCATAGATGTACTTCCAACGCTAATCTCTAAGACTGTAGCTCAGAATCACCTGAGCGTTAAACTCTGCAGCTCTGGATTTCATCCTTTGGCACCTAAAGGAGACTATTCCGAGACTTTTAGCCAAATCCGTGACCTGGAGGCTGTGATATTTCCTAGTCAGTCTTCATCACTAATACCCACCAATTACTTACAAGGAGAGGGTCCGACCTCCGGGAGCCCGATCTTGCTGAAATTTTTTTTTACACATTTTTGGACCCAAAAAACATACCCGTATTTTTTTATTTAGTCCAATGGGCCTCCCCCTCAAAGATAGACATAGAAACTTTAGCATTGAAAGTATACCTATAAATACAACTTTTCAACATGAGCCTATATAGGCAATGTTAATGTTTTTCATCGTGTCTTTGGAGGGGAGGCCCATTGGACTAAACAAAAAAATACGTGCTTTTTTTCGGTTTCAAGAATGTGTAAGAAAATTTCCAGAAAGATTGGGCTCCTGGAGGTCAAACCCTTTCCTTGTTAGTAATGTATACTGACTCTTCGCTGGAAAATCGCCATGAATCAATGATGTATCAATCACTCCAACTAATTTGTACCGATAACTACTAATTCACTCAAAATGTCTATGGCTAGGTCCGTTGGTTATGCCATCATAATTGATAGCGAATGGAGTGAATCAATAACCCTTCGTAAGGTCTTAATATGTAGGAAATATGTCAATGACTTGATGCCCTCATTCAATCAAGCATTACAGTCATTTGTCAATCGTTGAATACTTCAGAATATTCTTCTCGTTTATTCACTGATTCGCCCATTGTTCATTCCGAATTCTTCTACAACTTAACGTTGGTAGAGAATAAAAATAAAAATGGTCAGAAATGGGCCAATACCGAGCAGTTTCTGGTCTAACTGGCCAAAAATCGGCTATTCATGGCTAGTTTATGGCCATCTCATTTTTGTTTTTCCATTAGGGAATCTTCTCGAACGATTTGTAACCTCCATACTTCGCTTCCATTTCCATATACACTGTAATACAAAAATGACTTAAATAATAGCTCATTCAATCCGAGGAAGAATCTCGTCTATCCTTACGTACGACATGTCATAGCACTCTGCTCCAGAGTTTTCAAGGGTACCTTCCTTGGAAGAGAAGAGCGTAAAATAAAATCCTTCCTTGGATGCGCAGAATTCTCCCAGCCGAGATTCAGGATGGACTTTCCGTGCACCCTTGCGCAACCGAAGAGGGAATAAAAGCAGAGCTGGATCGGTGCCACAGCTGGGTGAAATCCTTGCCGCAGTAACAGACACCCGTGTCTTTTTGGATTAGACCCTCGTACCCCTATAGGCATACTTTTGCACAGCCCTTCTCGCGTGTGCACTATCCAACAGATGCTCCTCTGCATTATACCAACTTGAGGTTCTTCCACACGGACGGACACTCGCAAAGTACAATATGTCGAACGATTACGTTGTCGATACACAGAGACGCGCTTTTTTCGTATTTACCGCTGCAACTTGCATTACCTTCAGTCAATTTCGGATTTTCTACTTACAATTAGAGTGAGTGTATCTAGTTGACCTTAGAGAAGAGGAAGGAAACAGAAATAAAATGAGCTGTGTTTAGAGTGATATAGCCAATTTTCTTGAAGGTCTTTCAGTAAAGGCGGTACGTGGAACCAAATGTTGCGAAAATTGACGAATGTATTCTAAAAAATGCAAGAGTCGTTTTTTTTATAGATTCTTACCACATCTTCCAAAATAACAAACATGTGAAAAGTACATGACAAAGTTGGTGAGGCTTCATTTTTAGATCCTAAGAACCCGTGGAAAAATGAGTGGTACACGAGCATGCGTGGTGGTGTACCGGTTACGGTACATGTGCACGCGTGGTCATGCGTATCCGACCCTAATCAATGATTATGCGTGACGACACGGAACCATTAATGGCATAAATTTCATCATCTTTCGTCTTTTCATGACTTGTAAATGATGTATCTGCATGGTTCTACTTGCGCCCGCGAATAGGTGATACGAAAAGTAAGATGGAATTTACATCATGAAATCTCAAGAGATGTCTTCCACTC
>JAPYYZ010003925.1:0-11102 GCA_030522705.1 Eretmocerus eremicus
TGTAAAGAATGTTATGTCAACTGACTTAGGGCTGGAGATTAAATAGTTTCGAGTCATCTTTTGGAATTTTTTTGAGAATTTGATCGGATTTTTCGATGCCGAAACGAAATGCTCAAAAGTCATTTGGGAAAACTATTCGAACATTCATTTGAAAAATTTGGGCGAAAAAAAAATTGGGCTGGGGAGGGACACGAACCCACGCCCTTTGGGTTAGATAGCTGAAGCTCTGCCACGAAACCACAGACACTGGTACAGGCTGAGGCTCAAAAACCATATATGCTGATCGACGCCCCGTGGGGGACTTATGTTTTAGATGATATTAACGCTATTGATCACCGAATTAGTTATCTAATTATACCATAATGGTGCAATCTGGAATCCGCGCTCGTCCACGCACGAATACTCGCATGCGCGACCAGTAAACAAGGATGTGAAGCACGCTATTATCATGCGTGGGCATACCTATATCTGCGTGTGGGGCGAGCATGCGCACAAAATACGACGTGCCACCAGAACCGAGCGGGGGCTGCGGTGGCTCCCGGCGGTTCTACTGGCACGGCGGACTCCCCGTTCTGCCGCAGATCCCGGTGCGCTCTGTAACGCCACAGCTGAGGTCGTTCTGTCACGGCTCAAGGCGTGCTCTGGTGCAGAACCGGAGACGGGATCTGCTGGCAGAAGGATTCTTGGTTCTGCAGGTTTTTCAGTGTGTGAAGAACACGTCCATTTACTTGAAGCTTCCAAAGCTTTTAGCCGCGATTGATTAAGATCGGACTGAATTTTTTGACACGATATTCCTATATCGAGTGCTTTCGTTAGCCGAAAAACTAACTTTCCTCATCAAAAGACAATCATTCCTTGCCCTCCAAGCTGTACTCCTTGACCACTTCTATCACCCATATAGGGTAGTGGCACTAGTAGCCGCCCCCATCCCAGTAGCCGTCCGCTTTGACGTTCTTATTGTGATAACTAAGCATTTTCGAGTAAAATAGAGATCATTATCTATTACTTTTGGGATCGATTCGAGACTCTGGAAGAAGACGAGAGCGATTTTTGTCGGTTTTGTCATCCTCGCCTCGAGGGTCGAGGAGCGAGTTTCGCCTGTAATCAGACCTGGTAATTGGAAAAAATCCTCTATCATTCAGAAAATAATGTAGATGATTTCGGAGATGTGAGAAATTATTCACTAGCACTTTTGGGATGGATCCGAGACTCTAGAAAAAGGAAAGAGTGATTTTTGTCGGTTTTGTACTCCTCGCCTCGAGGGTCGAGGAGCGAGTCTCGCCCGCGAACAGACCTGGTAATAGGAGAAAATTCCTCTATCATTCAGGAAATTATGTAGATGATCCCGGAGATGTAAGAGATCATTCACTAGCACTTTTGAGATAGATCCGAGACTCTGGAGAAAGACGAGAGTGATTTTTGTCGGTTCTGTCATCCTCGCCTCCAGGGTCGAGGAGCGAGTTTCGCCTGCGATCTAACCTGGTGATTGGGGGAAAATCCTCTATCATTCAGAGATAAATGCAGATAATCCCTGAAATGTGAGAGATTATTCACTAGCTCTTTTGGGATGGATCCGAGACTCCAGAAAAAAAACGAGAGGGATTTTTATCAGTTTTGTATACCTCGCCCCCGAGGGTCGAGAAGCGAGTTTCGCCCGTAGTCCTCCCCGGTATTCGGGACAAAATCCCTCATCATCTCAATAACGATGCTGATAAACATTCACAATGCATGGAAATGATACCTTGGGTTGGGAGGGGGGGGGGGGGGTAGATACCTTCAGTAGATACCTGTTTCGCTCAAACTGCCCTAGTGGTGCCATTTGCTGTCTCGCGATTTTGCGACAGTCGGTAGTTGTAGAGGCGCCACCTACAGTTCACTAGGTTCCTCTCAATATGGCCCCGGTGTAAGGCCTCGCCTCAAAGATCATTCCACGTGTTGGTGCAATTCCCAATGTCTATCGGCCTTACGATTGATATTTCCGACTGTGATATTCTGCTATGTGTTCTTTTCTTCAATTCCTAAGCCCTCGCGTATCGTGTGGATTTTCATTGATAATTCAAGATTGAACCGACTAGTCACACTCGTCATTCTACTAATAGCCTTGTCCAAATAATTCTTTGTGAAACATATATATGTGAGTATATTGTCTTTCATTACTGAATGATTCATTTCTTGCCTTTGGGCAAATGGAGGATCTCTCTCCCTCTCCCTCTTTTTCCATGGTGGTCAATAAGGGTAACCTGCTCGCAGACGCGTGACGAGTTGCGCCTCTGGCTTCGCACAGAGCACGGCACCGCCTAAACCTCTCCGCTAACTGGGGTAACATCCATCATGTAATAACCAACCCACCCTGGAACAGCCTGCGCATCACTTCGGGGTGGGAGGAGCATCGCGCGCTACAAGAGCATGTTTCTCTGGATCCGCAGATCTTCGGGTGGGGTTGCTCTGTACATGAGCAACGATTTAAATGTGGGAAATTCGGTTTTCTCTGATATATTCAGCTCAGAGAAACGTGGGGTACCCAACATTCTCTCCTGTAGCGTACAAAAAGGCGGCTCCTCTCCAATATTGGCACTTATTATTTACTGACCTCCCAGAATCGCCGTGCAGAAGGATGATCGGCTATCCAGATCGTTGAGCCAACTGTGTGGCGATTATAGTCATCAAGTAACAACGAGAGATCTGACTGCATATTCGCTCGATACGGCTTATCCTGACACCAAGACCTTGACTGCACTGACGGAAGAACTGTCTCTACAGATGATGTAGTATGGCCCGACTCACCAATACAATTCGAATGTGTCTCACACATGGATTGATCATATCCATGTAGATGAGACCGACACCACAATAGATTTCCGAAACAGGTCACTGCCTAGTTTTGGCAAGCACTCGATAGTTTGTGTTACCGTCAACGTTTTCATATTTGCTCTACCGAGAAACTCCTTTATGTTCAGGGATTTTCATAATATCTCTCCGGAGCACTTGAATGACCGCCTGGTACACTGCGACTGGACAGCCTTAGAAAATGTTCAAACCAGCTATGAAGACGCTGTTAATTGTCTCAGTGGGAACTGAGAAATTGTGTAAGATGAATTAGCGCCTGAAAAAACTATTAGATCTCATAAAGGCGATACTCCTTGGATCGGTCGCGAGTTGAAAGCCCTCATGAACGGCGCTGGGGGCGAAACCAACGCAATCGGCCTAAGTGTCCTGAGCTTCAAAATGAGTACTTTCGGGTCAGTGAAGTGGTCAACGAACGCCTAAAGTAGGAGCATCATTCTCCCCTCCGAAGTCATCTTTCAGACGCTCTCGCGCAGAATGGAAACATGTGGGAGGGAATGTGCGACCTTGGCTTCTTCCCCAAGAGCAAAGGGGGGAAATCCATCGTTTCACCTGAGACGAACTGAACGTCCACTTCGCGGTGACTTCGCCTCGCCTCACGAGCACATTGAAGAGGCAATAGACGAAATTCATGAGGCTCAGAGGAGGGCTCTGAGGTGGTTCATCACCCACCACACTGGTCATTGACATAGCTATGTCGTGATTCGTAGAATATATCGACTCTGGAGCTTTGGAACAGAATGATTGGTTCATAATGAATCGATTCATGATTTTTAGGCATGTTTTGATTGTTCAGATAGCCGCTTCATGAATGATAGTGGTTTTTTTCCCTCAAGACTAATATTTCGGAATAGAATCAATACTTTTGGATGATTCAAAATGGAAAATGAAGCTTAGATTCTCGAGAATAAGGAAAAAATGTTATCGCAGTATCATTTTGTTATCAAAAATGCCTAATCCCATTAAATAAACAATGAGATCATGCAAATGATGCTTGAACCAATGTTCAGAAGCATTGAGACAGGTTGGATTTTGATGCTAGCGACTTCTAATCATCAAAAAATTAGATATTCTGCGTCTCCAACCTGTCTCAATGCTTCTGAACATTGGTTCAAGCATTGTTTGCATGATTTATTTGTGTATCTTCGATTACCCAGGATTCGTTAATCACAAAATGATACTGCGACAACATTTTCTCTCTATTCTAGGGAATCTAAGCTCCTTTTCCCATCTTGAATCATCCGAAAATATTGATCTTATCCCGAGATATTAGTCTTGAATGAAAACCCACAATCACTCATAGTGTGCCGTTGGGTATCGAACTCCCGGCCCCGTGATGCGCTTAGTCATTCGCGAGGCTCATACGGAGCTTTTTCCTTCAAAATTTGGTCGGCAACCTCACCTTAAATTTTGCTATATCATTCGTGATGCTCAAAACCAACGAATTCAATTCGGATTACTCGCATTTAGCATCTTTGGTTTGAATGATGAACCTCCTTCAGATCAAGCCCACAAGTTCCCACGAAGTCGTTCTTGCCATTAACGATTTCTCCTTGCAGGCCCGTGGAGCAGTCGGAGTCCCCCGGGATGAGATCACGGAGGTCCTTCCGGCTCCAGCTGATTTGATTGTACTTATTCTCAACTCATCTTCCTCTCACGGCATTTCCCTGAGGCTTGGTAGCGAGCACATCCGATCGCATTGAAGAAGACGGCAGCTCCATCAAAGGTCTCGGACTTCCGTTTCATTGCGATGCCGTGCTTCCTGTCCAAAATTCTGGAAAAAATTGCCCACGCCCAAATCACGAAGTGCTTTAACAATAGTGATTTGCTAGGTCGCTCCTAGACTAGTTCCAAGCAATATCATAGTACACAGATTGCGCTTCTCAATCTCACAGGTGACATCAGAATAGGCATAGACAGTGCGAAGATCTCGCTGCTACTACTTCTCGATTCCAGTCAATTTGTAAAGTAGACTTCCTGAGATTGGCTCTCCTGTGGATCACATCATCCTTACAAGGCCGATTCCAGAGAGTCTCTTCAAAAAATAGCAGTCCTTATTGACTCACAATCAATATGAGTGTTCCCCAGGGTTCCGTTCTCGGGCCGTACTCTTCAGTTCATATGTCAATGACCTGCCCAGGTAGCTGGATGGGTAGTCAGTTCATCATCTCTTTTACGCAAATGACTTCCGAATTCATTTGCAGATAGATAGGAAGAAGACGAATAAGGGAATCGCTCGATTAGGAGAGATAGGTTGACTTGTTGCCTAGTGGGTCGAGGGCTCTGGCCTGCACCTCAGCGCTGGCAAGATCGGAACATTCTCTTCTAGTCCCGAGACGAGTGTAAGAGGCCTGCGAAGGATGGACTCACCAGGGTCTGAGATATGGGTTGGGGTATTCGTCTCATTCGGTGATACGGTCCTGAGTCTCTGTGTGTCATTGGACAACCAATTGGCGTGGAGGCCGCTTATCAAACAAGTCCCTAAAGAGTCATCAAAGCGTCCTACAGTTTGCGGGTTATTAGGGCATGTACCACTGAGACACTACATCGTCGACTAATCGAGACCTCAGTCCAACCCCATTTTGACTTCTGCGTGGTCGTATATCTTGACGCCACCGACGAGCTGTGGACGCAGGTACAGAGACTGAGGAATTTATGTGTGAGATACATTTTTGGTGTGGGGAGAGACGAGCACATCGCCCCCCTCAGGGAGCGCTGGGGTCATTGCCTACTAATCGCAGGAAATGTACTTTACAGCCCTCTTGATGTACGAGATTGTTCAAATGAGAGAGCCTGGCCACCTGGCTGCAATGTTTCTCGGGTACTAATCCAAACCCCCTCAGCGGGGTGATGCTAAAGGGCAGGAACTCAACGTTCCGAGAATGAGGATGAGGGTTGATTCTGAATTGGAATTCTTTCAGAGTCAATGAAGAATCTGAGACTTTTGTCGATCCTCCGACATGTCACGTGCAGAATTTGGGCAATTCAACATTGTCGTTTCTTGCATTGTTAGGCATAGAGGTTCGGGTCAGTTTCAGTCCCGCACATGGCATTAAAGAGCAATAGAATCAATTCACTAGTAGAATTTCGAAAAGTATCCTGCAATCGAGTCATTTAAATTGATTGTTTCGGCATTGGGTCCTTGAAATGCCTTCCATTTGAGCTCTCACAGTCCCACTAACTACCTTCCATGAATTTCTGTTTCGGGTCTTTATACCCAGATGGCTCACGGCTCTTCGTGGTCATAAAAGAATTTATCATCTCTTCCAATATAACCAGCATCTTGAATGTATCATCCTTCCCATAGCTGTCTATGACAGATCCCTCCGCCGTCATACTGACGAGCCCAGCGGAGAGATCGGAGCGAAACAGTATTAGTATCATTTCCGAATCCATTCGCTAGCATCTTTTCCTCATATTTCCTTCAATCTATGTCCTCTTTGGATAATTCAAGGGTCTGAGACTTTTGTCGATCCTCCGACATGGCACGTGCAGAAATTGGGCAATTCAACATTGTCGTTTCTTGCAATGTTAGGCATAGAGGTTCGGGTCAGTTTCAGTCCCTCACATGGCAGAAAAGACCAATAGAATCAATTTACTAGTAGAATCAAAAAAGAATCGTTGACTGGAGCGTAGAAAAGATGGTTTACCGACTTCCCATCTAACAACTCAGGCAAATCGTTGACGTACAAGCTAAAGAGTAGAGGCCCGAGAACGGGACCCAGTGGAACACCGAGATTGGTAGTGAGCCAATCAGAATTACCATTTTTTGATATGACGATTTGGGTGCGACATTGTGAATATGATTTTATCCACAGGAGTGCCGATCTCGAGAAACCAAGATGTCGTAGTTTACTCAATAACTTGGATGGTGAAATCGTGTCAGAAGCTTCACTAAAGTCGAACAGTAGCAGGAGGTTGATCTTTGTCCTATCAATGCCTCCTCTGATGTCATCGGTCAACTTTAGCAGAGCTGTCTGAGTGCTGTGGTGTTGCTTGAAACCAGTCTGGAAGCGATCAAATAATTTTGTATTATTGAAATGCTCCGTGATTCGGTCATGGGCTATTTTTCCTAGAACCTTTTACAGGAAGCACAGCAGTGCGATAGGACGGAAGTCCGAGGCCGCTGATGGAGCTGCAGCCTCCTTCAATGGAATCAGCTGCGCTTGCTTCCAAGCTTCAGAAAAAATGCCGTGAGCGAAAGAGGAGTTGAAATTATGTACGATAAGATCACCTATGGCCGGAAGAGCCTTCGCGATCACGCTTTGAGGGACCCCATCCGTCCCGCGGGCCTGCGAGGAAAGATTTTTGATGGCAAGGACTACTCCATTGAAATCCGTGGCCTTGAACTCAAAGCCCTCCTCTGTGGCCAAGTTAATTCCGTCCATTGCTTCTTCAATATTTTCGTGGGGCGAGATGGAGACCCTCACGGAGTAAGCATTCAACTCATCCGGTGTGAACCCATGGAGTTCCTCCTCTTTGCTCTTGGGCAAGAGGCCGAGGTTGCGCATTCCCTTCCATATGTTTTTATTCTGGTCTAGAGCGCCAGAGAGATGATTTCGAAGGGAAGGATGACGCTCCCGCTCTTCCCGCACGTCGGCCTCCTCGCTGAGTCGAAAGTACTCATTTTAAAGCTGAAGACACTTGCGCTGATTGCATTGATTTCGCTCCCAGCGCCTGCGTGCCGCATTTCGCTTCTTCATGAGTACCTTCAACTCAGGACCAATCCGAGGAGCATCGCCTTTACGGAGTCGAACCGTTTCCTCAGACGCTAATTCATCACGGACAGTTTTCATGTCTTTATCCAAGCAGCTAACAGCGTCTTACAGGCTGGTTTCAGCATTTCCTAGGGCTGTCCAGTCGCAGCGAAGCAGACGATCATTCAACCGCTCCGGACTGATCTCACGGAAATCCCTAAAAGTGAAGGGATTTCTTGGCGGAGCGGAAGTGAAGATGTTGATGGTCACATCAATGACTGCGTGCCTGCCGAGACCGGGCAGGAACCTATTAAACAAGTTAGTAATAGTATCGTTCTCGTCGATGCACATGTGAATTATCCATGTGCGAGATACATTGAGGTTATGTTGGTGAGTCAGGCCATGCTGCACAATCTGTGGGGACAGTTCTTCCGTCAGTGCAGTAATAGTCTTTGTGTCAGGTTGGTTCGCATCCAACAGATCCGCGTTCAGATCCCCCATTATGATTTTATGACTGAAATCACCACACAAACGACGTAACGAGCCGAATAGCCCATCATCCCTCTGCATGGCCATCTGAGGGGGTCTGTAAATTACTCCGGTCAGTATCGGTGGAGAGTCGCCCTGCTGTACGCTACAAAAAAGAAATTCAGGCACGCCAGGTTTCCCTGGGCCAAGAGTATCGGATGGGGTCAATCTTTTCAATTTGGAATCATTGCGTACATACCAAGCGACTCCACCACTGCGATCTTTTCGCAATAATGGAAATCCAGGGATCTGAATGAGACTATCATCAACGAATTCATCCAGCCACGACTCAGCCACCCTAAAAAGATGGTAGGCGGGATCTTGAGTGACGAGCTGGTGGAGTTGATCAATCTTATCTCGGAGTGAGTTAATATCAAGGAACCCCGCCTCTAAGGAACTGCTACTCCCTCCTCGCTCTCCAGCAGATGTAGCTTGTCAAAAAATCCTTGCCGTATCTGCTGCCGAAGCTGCACCCTGATTTGGAACGGTGGAAATGTTCTGGGTGCTGTCCAGTGATGTGAATGTTCGTTTCCTCACCTCTCGGCTCGCCGTTTGAATGGCATGCAGTTCGGCATGGGATTCGAACGCATGCGCAAGATCACCATTCTTCCGCCTAGCCCAGGAACGTCCACCGCTGTGCCAGACGTCCTTGAAGCCTAACCCCCTCGCTGGTGGCCTCGAACGTTTATATTCCTTGTATTTCTCGCGGGGAAGCATCTCATTAATGAGAATTCTACGGTCTGGCACATGGGTTTTCGCCTCAGGTTCAAGCAGAGTGGGCTCGATATTATGAGCAGTGGAATAATTGTGAGTCATCGAGCGCTTCGCCCTCATCACATCCCTGGCTAGATCGCTACTGGAGAGCTGGACTACGCAAGATGGTAACGCGCGTAAGCTAGTGGCCGAGACTCGGAGAGATGATCTTGAATCCCCGTCGCGTGCCGAACGGGTCCCTCCAGTCGCGCGCCCGGGTTGCAGGATTTGGATATCAGTAATGTCCCTCCCCTCCAACGAGTAGAGAATGGTCTTGAGCACTGCGAAACAAATATGGCGTACCCCGCCGACTGAGGCAGCACATTCCTTCTTCAAGGCCCCGTTCATTATTAACTCACAGCACTCGAGACCATCACCACTGATCCCTTTGCTCCGCTCCCCAGCGCGCGAGTAGCCAGACGCGCCCGTCTCAGATGAAAAAATTGGACTCGAGGATTGATGTGGATGCAAAGCATCACGGATTTCACTATTATCATTCGTCTCATAATTCCGCGAAGTACTCTGGACATTCGTCATAAAATCAGTCAGATTAGAGATCTGATCTCTCATGAGAGAATTTTGCTCAAGAAGCAGCTGACGATCCAGGCGAAGCTCCTCCAGCTGGGAGCTTTGCCTTACCACGAGTTGCTCAAGAGACGACATTCGCGCCAACAGCTGATCGTTCGCCTCACTCACTGCTGGCGTTGGAGTCGATGAGGAAATGACAGCGACATGCCGTCTCAAGAGAGATTTTATTCCGTAAAGCTGCTTCTGAGTCATGTCATGTTGGGAGAATAAGTCCAGAGTACTTCGCGAATCCAGGGTCCACTTACCTCCAAGAAAATCAAAAGCTGGCTGCACTGGTATCCCGCTGGTGTTTTGCTGCGTAGTCCCAGCACTACGCTCCAGAGGGGTTGACGAGAGCGTTGACTGGGTTGCAGCAGTTGGTCGCACCTCCAGTGGCTGATTTTGAATCTCCCCGGGCTGAGATCTAGGGTTTCCGGAGATGGCAGCGCTGTAAGGCGCACATGTTGTAGCGGTTGGTAAGCCCCGTACGTGCGCTGGCTGCGTGCCCTCGGAGGTGGAAAGAGAGCCATCGGTGGTGGGGAGCTTCGCGTTCTGGCCGGGAGTGGGAGCTTGCGGGGCGGGGGGAGTTGCTCCCAACGCGCCACGAGAACTGAGCCGTGAGCGCGCTTTAGGTGCGACACTAACACCAGCGCACGAGCTTCTGTTTCCTGTCCCTTTCTCTTTCTCTCCGGCGGGCTTCGTGCTCTTTCTGGCAGCCGATGTCCTCTGCTTGGCCACGCTCGGCGATATCGTTTTGCCCTGATCTTCACCGCAGCCTGTGCGCAGAATGGTCTTGCCAATATGGCAGGTGTTGTCGCTCATCATGTAGCAGACGGCAGATAGGTTTCAGCTGAGCAGACGACCGCGCAAAGTTGGGCTGATGATCGGCTGATAATCGCCGGGCGTGCGCAGGAGGCTCAATTTCGGCGCCAAGCACTACCGAGCGGCTGTTGTTGGTTGATTTGCAAAATTGGAATGATCCCTCCCCGGCTCGGATAGGAGCCATGCAGTGATGCTCCACAAGTATGAGCCTGCGGGAGGAATCCCAATCTGCAACAAAACGTCACTCGGGATGACCTTTTGATGAAGAGAACGTCATTCGATTGCGGAGCGATGTTAAGAGCGTGTGGTTGTGCTCACCGCCGGAGGGAGGGAGGGAGGGAGGGAGGGAGGGAGGGAGGGAGGGAGGGAGGGAGGGAGGGAGAGAGAGAGAGACAGAGAGATTGATTGATTGATTGACTGATATCTTTATTTAGCCTTGGGGTACAACCCTATCTGGCAATGTGAATATACAAGAGCAGTTATAAATATTAGATCTAGACTTAACTACAGGTTCTGAACAGGTACTATAAGACAAAGGCCGCAATGATGAGATATATGTGCAGAAAATAGTTATGCTGAGCCTGCTGAGAAAGCAAGTGTATCTGAAGGTTGCATGTACTGTTTGAGAATGAAATAACTCATGAACTAATTGGAAAACAATTTGACTGGAAGTCAGCTTCTAGACTAACAAGGGGGGGCCAAGACCTCCGGGTGACCAATCTTCACCAAAAATTTTTTCACAGACTCGTACCACCTAGCATATGAAGAATCTAGAGTATCTCCTGCCAATGAGCACTCTGTTCCAAGATACAGCTATAGACATTAGCATTGCCCATATAGGCCAGTGTTAAAAGGTCATGTATATAGATATACTAGCAATGCTAATGTTTA
>JAPYYZ010003926.1:0-12480 GCA_030522705.1 Eretmocerus eremicus
AGAAAAATTGGCGAGAAATTTTGCGGGGGGGCTGCGCACGATTTTTTAAAAATATACTGGCCTGACCCATATATATATATATATATATATATATATATATATATATATGTATATAGTGTCTCTATATTTGTGATTCGAATCTGCTGAGTCGGATCTGCGAGTCTTCGAGTCATTTAAGGGGAGGTACCTGCAAATTTTTGACCCCTTCAGGGAAAAATCGTATCGGGCTGGAAATTTTTTTACATATATCTCTGATGAGAAATCATATGACGGCTCCAAAAATTGGAAGAGAAATTTTTTTCGGAAGAAAAATTTCTCCCCGAATCTCTAAAAAATCGGATCAGAAAACCGATACGTACGTTTGTGGGCGGACGCATGAAGAACTCCCAAAAAAATTTTCAGCTCAAAATTCGCAAGTCCCAAGGTTTAGTTCAATTTTTTATGCCGACAAGTAGCGGTTTTCGCTTCATTTACGCTCGAATATGGCCCCAAGTCGTGGTTTACGTATGCATTTCACTCATTTTCATAGAAATAATGGAATGCGTACATGTATAGTGGAAATGGAAATGGAATCCGAGCTTGCGCTATAGGTTAGAAATCTCTGAGCAGCGTGACAAAGATCGATGTAAGCGATGATTCACCCACGCAGTGCGAATACACATCTGTGTGCCCCGAGCTAGACAACACATGCAGCACGCGTCTTGAGAACAAGCTAAACCTGCATCTCACGTGCGTTATGGAAACAACTCGATGACGAGATATGGAAGAGTGAGCCACAGAGGACTCTAGCATTAGACCGGCAATCAGCATAGAATTTGCGGGCGCCCCACACTGGGAGATTTGCATTTTTTTGTGTCAAAAGTCAGCAACTACAGTTCTAGACGTGCTATCGACATGATTCAAAATGGATATGACAGCTCAAGTCTTGCAAAATATGGGAAGAACCATGCGGTCCGAGAACTCCTCCCCATTATCGTGGAAAATGGATGAAATCTGGGAAATGGGTGTGATATGCATTCTACCACGAGATACGGAAAGTTGGTAACTTTGTTATCTCTGATTCATTCAAATGATCATTGAATAGAAGTTCTAATACCAACGTGATATTCCAATTGACTTTTGACGCTTTTCTCGTCTGGAGAAGTGTCGGAAAACTCGAGAAACCTCCCTAGTGGGTAACTCGAAAAATTTTGAGTTCCATCCTGTAACAAGCCTTTCTGACCAACTGATCGTGAGTGATCGATCAATGATCCTACCCCCCCCCCCCCCCGCCCCCATCTCTCTCCTCCCCTCTTGAATACTCGCTCGATTTCCGTGACTGGAGATGCCATAGATCGATGGGCGATGGTCTAATATTCCAATTGATCGATATTCGGAGTATTAAACGATTCTTCGTCAACTGCAAGGATGCAGAACTGTTCTTCGGACAATTTAGTGTGCATTTGAGGGATACCTGGAGCATCTTCCAGACAGGAGATTGCTTGGAGAGTGAGAAAATCTGATGGTGAGTTCCGGCTGAAGTTAAGATTTTTGTTTGGGAATAGCAAAAATCTGCTCGTGCTCGCCCGGAAGTGACCAAATCTCCCTTTTTCCTTGTACTTGCAGCTCCTCTCCTCCCTCTCCCCTCTCCTCCCTAGGAACCTACGTAGATACGTGTAACTGGGATATGATAGATCGATTATTCAACGACCGCATTCATTGTACCCTGTAGAATAGGAATTCATCCATAATTCCCCACATGCATCAAGTGCAGCAAATACATGCATTTCTGAGCCCTCACCTGGGAGAAATTCGTAGAGTTCGAAAATGATGTGGTACCATGAATCCGAAACTTCTCCTCGAGTCAAAATCTCCGGTCTTGGAATAAGAGATTTCATTTCTCCACCATTCCATTCACTGGTCACAAAGTAAACTTTTTGTTGATCTGAATAGCCCTAGCCTATGAACCTTACGTGTGGAATTGGGTGTGATGGAAATCTCTCGCTCAAGATGGTCTCATGAGTTTCAGATTCAGGATGTAAAGAGAAAGTGTAATCACAAGTGCTAATAAATCCAAAGAGTGCTTGAGATATGACTTATGACCAAATATTCAAATGGAAAGGCTGAAGACTTAGTTTTGGAGAAGCTGTAAGATTATCTTGACTCATACATGTACCATGACCCAATCCGGCAGATATCTAAGGGTTTCTGAGGGGATGGGGTGGAGGGAGGGGGGGGGGGGTTAAGCAGAGGAGGAAACGAGAATCGAGACAATTCCAGCAAATCATCAGCAGATGCTACGTGTTTTCGAACAAAAACCTCAATTCCTTAGAAACTTCACTCTCAAATTCCTCCGACTGTTGACGCATCTTTCTAGCCGGTAAATGTATCAGGAATCTCTAAAATGCTCACCAAATCATCCGAGGATTAGTTTTGCATTCCTGCAGTTGACCAGGAATGGTCCAATACTCCGAATCGATTAATTGGAACATTGGACCATTCCCGATCGATCTATGGCATGTTCAATCACGGAAATCGAGCGAGTATTTGAGGTGGGAGGAGAGAGATGGGGGAGGGGGGTAGGATGATTGATTGATCACTCACGATCAGTTGGTCAGTAAGACCTGTTCTAGGATGGAACTCAAAATTTTTCAAATTACCCACTAGCGAGGTTGTCCGAGTTTTCCGATACTTTCCCGGACCGGGAAAGCGTCAAAAGCCAATAAAAGTATCACGTTGGTATGAGGACTTCTATTCAATGATCATTTGAATGAATCAGAGATAACAGAGTTACCAACTTTCCGTATCTCGTGGGAGAATGCATATCACACCCGTTTCCCAGATTTCATCCATTTTCCACGATAATGGGGAGAAGTTCTCGGGAACCGCATGGGTTTTCCCATATTTTGCAAGACTTGAGCTGTCATATTCATTTTGAATCATGTCGATAGCACGTCTGGAACTGTAGTTGCGGATTTTTGACACGAAAAAATGCAAATCTCCCACTGTGGGGCGCCCGCGAATTCTTTGCTGATTGCCGGTCTAATGCTAGAGTCCTCTGTGGCTCACTCTTCCATATCTCGTTATCGAGTTGTTTCCATAACGCACGTGAGATGCAGGTTTTGCTTGTTCTCAAGACACGTGCTGCATGTGTTATCTAGCTCGGGGCACACAGATGTATATTCGCACTGCGTGGGTGAATCGTCGCTTACATCAATTTTTGTCGCGCTGCTCAGAGATTTCTCGGCAAATTCTCCGCACCCAAGTTTGGTTCAGATTACCGTTTCATTGAATCTAATCGAACCTAGATTCAAAGGATGAATAAAGTTCATGTCGAATCCACATTCAAAATTGAACTTGGATTCTCGAACGCTAAATATCATCCATAGTTTCAATACGGATCTCGATGCAGGGGATCAGTCACAAATTGAAGCTTGTGTTCGGTCAACTTTTGTGTTTGATTTGGAAGGTTTTGACGAGTTTGTGAGCATCCCTTGCGTGTGTTTCGCCTACCCAAATCTGAATTGTATCACGGCAGTTCTTGGCACAGTTTCTAGAGAGCGGTGTGCAAATGAGTGTCTGATGCAGCAGATGAGTCGAACTTTTTGCTTTCTTGTTAATCGAGAATTGTAGTGCGTTTTCATGAGCTCGAAAGTATGAAACAATAATTGAATATGATCTGGTATAAAAATTGACTTTATAATCTTGAATGCTGGGATTCCGAATTTGTTTCATATCCCGGTTCAGATGGCTGATGAAAATGATCGAATATTTGGAGAGGGCGAGAGGACTCCTGGACCAGCGACATCCGTCCAAACGATTGAGTCTTCTGAGGAACCCGATATCCGTCAGAATGTCGATCTCGATGAATCCAATGAAATTAAATTGATGGGAGTCGATGATTCAGAGAAGACTCGAGGGGACTGAGAGTTCCCAAACTTCCACTTCTCCTCTTGGGTTGATACGTTTCCGACCGCTTAGAGTTTTTGGATTAATTGAAACTAGATTCAATAATGCACGCTACAGCGCGCATTTGTGTATAAAATGTAAGTGTGAATAACCCGTTAAAAAGTTCAATACAGCTGTCGATTGCGCAGGTATCTGCAATACCTCTATGCGATAACACATGAGGCATCTCTCAACAAATACATATGCACGATCTTATACATATCGAAAACAGAGCGGAACAAAATGCAGTATATCGATATCTCGAAGCTGTAGAATCATATTAGGATTATGCCATCTGAAAATTCTATCCTCTGTCGAATTCTTGAAATTTTCTGAGTGGAGTCCTTACTCTAATTTGCTCGAGTGGCTTAGAGTCTATCCTGTAGGCTCATCCACGTACCCTAGAAAAGGACAACAAAGTTAGATCCTGAGGAATAGTGACCGCGAGCTCTGACTGCATCCCGCCGAAGGAAAAGGCCGGCGTAACCCGACCCAGCTGCCACAACCCAGCGTAAATTAGCTCCAGGATTCGTCCGACCTGCTCTTCTCAATCTGCGCCTCAGAGGACCTGTTGTTCACCAGAACTTCGAGTAGTTTAAGAACACCAAAATTGTAAGTCAAAATCAATTTCTATTCTCGTGATCACAAAATTTTAGATTCAAATCATTTGTTCCAGACTTTATGACTAGCAGATTCAAACGCGAAATTTTATACAACGTGCGTTCCTATCAGAATTGCGTTACAGAAATATACTAGTTCCAGATCCACAAATCACTATATCATTCCCTGAATAAAGTGTACTTCTCCAATTGATTGAATTTGGGACTAATCATCTCTGTGAATGCATGCATATTTAATTATTTCAAAATTATCTATCACTTTTTCGGACTATGTATGCATACCTGATTCATTGTATTTCATCAACTTTGATGAAGATTGATTCTAACAAAGATAATTTCCAAGCAAAAGGTAAGCACAAACAAGCAGTCCGCTTGCTAGACTGTTCTCCGAACTCGGATATATTCGTTCATTCTAACCCCTCTGGTTCAGACATAACAGCACACTTGAGTTGTAGACTTAGAGTATCTGTGTTGTGATTTATCGTCTCGTCGAACCGTTCAATAGCAGTCTAACAGGTTATGGGCCCAGCTTGCCGAGGGAGCCCGAGTGACATCGAGCAACCTCCCACATCATCGAAGGACATCTAGACGACGAGGAGCTCCAAGGCCTGCAATGTCGAGCAGTAAGCAAGGTTTTCACTAACTGAGGTGAGCGATGACAAAAAGTGCCAGGCGCAGAAGTGATGGGATGTGTTGTTCTTTGTGCGCATAGAAGGAACCGGCACGACATCGCAATACAATTAGCTCATCCTTTTCGAAGCGAATAGACGTTTGAATTCATACGAATGGTTTAGAAATGTGACGATTAGGTATGAAGAAAATTGAACGAATCCATCCTATTCATAATCCATGGACTTTGATGCTCTTACAAGATAGAAGTTCAATTAATTGTACTCGACTATTTTTCTTAGAAGTGGCTGAATGGCAATCAAGAGTGCGATTAGAAAAAATGGATTGCGATTCATAGTGCTAACATAACCTCGAAGTAAATGGATCATGCCATATCGAGGTCTGTCGATGATGTGCGGCGCATGAATCAATGGAAAGAGTTAGAAAAGAATGAACAAACGGATTGTATTTTCTCCACAAACAATTAAAATATCATGATATTAGAATTGGACGAGGGTATATCCATCCAAGAAATTGCCCCAAAGATAATTACTCTAATGACGAAGGACTCTCGTTCACAACGAATAAGGGAAGGCCGTGCAGAGTTGACTCGTCATCTGCTACGGCCTTAGTCTGTGCCACGATTCTTCATCTGTGCATCTTGGATGAATCGATTAGACATGATATCGCTCCATAGCACAATTTTCTAGAATTAACTGATTCCAATGAGCATTCGAAAATTGCTCCACGAACAATACAACTCGCAATATTTCTGCACGAATGGAGCCAACAACATCGTTATTATGGATTTTCGATACCGTTGCAGAAATATTGCGAGCTCTGATGTAGGTAGAGCAATGTTCGAAGGCTCCTTGGAATCGTTAGATTCTAGAAAATTGCGTTATAGAGCGATATCATGTCTGACCGATTCGTACAAGATGCACAGATAAAGGATTTCGGCAGAGACTAGGGCTGTAGCAGACGGAAAATTGACTCTGTACGGCCTTCCTCTAAGGCAAGGCCATACAGCTCTGTTTTACCACCAAATCTAGTGACTCTTTCGTTGCATGAATATCTCGAAATTGACTGAACGGGATGACTTTGAACTCCACGGACATTAACACAATGCATCAATGAATTGCGCTATGGAGAGACATTACGGAGAAAATCCAAAAAGCTCGTTATCGCAAAGTTCACCCAATTCGTCGTCTGCTTGCATGGAGGTGGGCGCATGAGCTGACGTGCACAGAATCAATCACTGTACCTCCGATCGATGGGCCAGCCCGGATGTCTCTCCGTAGCCCAATTCCCCGGGATTCAGTGATTACGTTGAGCACACCCGTACCCCGCTGCTCACAATGGAACGCTCAATTCCATGCAACGCGAACACGGTAGTCTAAGCTGCTGGCTCGCAGAGCGGTCGCATCACGGACTGGTCAAATCTTTGCCCGGCGCTTGCAGTCCGAGAGATGGCGCCACTGTGAGAAGCTCGCCCGGCAGCATCAGGGGTACGTGCGCGTGATTCGAAGTCAAAAGTGATGAGGCTTCAATAGTGGTGGAGGTTTCAACCCTTCCATACCTCTTATGAGCCTGGGGACATGCGACATGGGAGCAGTTGGATATGAATTGATGGACGAGGCAATGAGCACGGGGACAGGACGACTGGATATGAACAATCTCGAACCGAAGAGGCTGATGAATATAACATCCTCTTATTGGGTTGCAATGGTGATGATTCATGCGGAGGTCAGCAGGGGAAGAGCTATTCTGGAATATCTCAATGAACTCCGGGAAGTTCTGGGGTCGGTTCGGACATGCAGAACAGTGCTCCTGCTGAATTTGTCACCTTCCTTAGGAAGGTCCGAGAGCGAGTGTGCGCCCGAAATCCGTCCGTGTGTTTTCGAGGGAGATCGCTATCATTTCGCGAGTTATGCATATAAATTTCGAGATGTAGGCGATAGAATCTCAGAACTCTGGGATCAATCCGGGCCTCAGAAGAATTAGCCGAGTTGTCTCAGTCAGTTTTGTCACCCTCCCTCCGAGGGTCCGGGAGCGATTTGCAGCCGAGTTCCAGCCATGCATTTTCGAGAAAAATGAGAATCATTTCGGGAATCAGGGAGATGGCCTCCGAAATGTTGCCGGTGATATTCAAGTGATTTTGGCATCGGTCAGGGCCTCACGAGGAATACCTGAACCGTTACAGTGAATTTTGCCATCCTCCCTCGTAGGGACTGGGAGCAAATTGCGGCGGGAATGCGCTTGTCTTGTTTCCGAAGAATCAAAATCATTCCGAGGATCATGAAGATGCTCACCGGAACGTTAACGAAGATATTCAAAAGATTTTGGAGTCGTTACGAGCCTCGAAGAGAATACCCGACCCGTCTCAGTCCGTTTTGTATACCTCGCCTCGACGGTCGAGGGGCGAGTCTCGCCCGCGATCCTCTTCGAGATTCGTGGAGGAATATCCGATCAACTCGATAATGATGCACATGATCCCCGAAGTGTGTGAGATCATCGTCTAGCATTTTTGGGATGGATCCGGGACTCTGAGGAAAATAAGAGCCATTTCAGTCGGTTTTGTGTACCTCGCCCCGAGGTTCGAGGAGCGAGTTTCGCCCGCAATCCTCCCCGAGATTCGGGTAAGAATATCCCATCATTTTTGATGATGCACATGATCCCTAAAATGTGTGAAATCATCGTCTAGCAGTTTTGAGATGGATCCGAGACTCTTCAAGAAAACGAGAGCCATTTCTGTGAATTCGGTATACCTCCCCCCGAGGGTCGAGAAGCAAGTCTCGCCCGCGATTCTCACCAGGATTTGGCGAAAAATCTGTCATCATTCCAGAAATGATGCACATGATATTTGAGATGTGGGAGATTATCTTTTGGCATTCTTGGGATGGATCCGGGGAACTTCGCCGAAAAACTAGAGCCATCTCAGTCAGTTTTGTATTTTCCACCCCGAGGGTCGGGAAGCGAGTCTCGCCCACGATTTTCCATGTTATTTGGAGAGAAAATCTCACATCATCTAGGGAATGACGCAAATAATTCCCGAAACATGTGAGATCATTTCCCAGCATCTCCGGGATGGAACCGAGACTCTGGGGAGGAATAGAAGCCATTTCTGTCAGATTCGTATACCTTCCCCCGAGGGTCGAGAAGCAAGTCTCGCCCGCGATTCTCCCCAGGATTCGGGGAAAAAACTCCCATCATCCCAGGAATGATGCACATAATTCTCAAGATTTGGGACATCATCCTCTAGCATTCTTGGGATGGATCTCGGAATCTTCGCCGAAAAACTAGAGCTATCGCTGTCAGTTTCGTATACCCCGCCCCAAGGGTCGAGAATCGAGTCCCGTCCGCGATCTACCTTGTTATTCGGAGGAAAAATATTGCATCATCTAGGGAATTATGCAGATAATACCCCATCAACTCGATAATGATGCACATGATCCCCGAAATGTGAGAGATCATCGTCTGGCATTCTTGGAATGGATCCGAGACTCCGTGAAAAATGAGAGCCATTTCTGTCAGTTCAGTATACCTTACCCTGGGGGTCAAGAAGCGAGTCTCACCCGCAATCTCCTCCCGGGATTCGGTAGAAAATCTTCCATCATTCCGGAAATGATGCGAATCATCCCCGAGATATTGGAGATCATTTTCCTATAGTTTTGAAATGGATCCGGGACTCTGGGGGAAATCGAGAACCATTTGTGGCAGTTTCGTATACCTCGCCCTGAAGGTTGAGGAGCGAGTCTCGTCGCTGATCTCCCTTGATATTTAGAGTAAGAAACTTACATCATCTAGAGAATGATGAAGTTGATACCCGAAACATGTGAGAACATTTTTCACCATTTTTCAGACGGATCCGAGATTCTGGAAGGAAATGAGAAACAATTCTGTCAATTTGGATACCTCACCCGGAGGGTCTAGAAGCGCGTCTCGCCCGCGATCCTCCCCGAGACTGTGATTTCTGGGATGGATTCGAGACTCTCGGAGGAATGAGAGCCATTCTTGTGAGTTTGGTATACTTCGCCCCAAGGGTCGAGAAGCGAGTCTCACCCGCGATTCTCCCCAGGATTCGGAAAAAAATCTCCCTCCATTCCAAAAATGATGCACATGGTTCTCGAGATGCGGGAGATCATTTTTAAGCATTTTTGGGATGGATCCGGGAATCTTCGCCAGAAACTAGAGCCATTTTGGTCAGTTCTGTATATCTCGCCCCGAGGGTCGAGGAGCGAGTCTCGCCCGCGATCCTCTTCGGGATTCGGGGGGAAATATCTCATCAACTCGATAATGATGCACATGATCCCCGACATGTTAGAGATCTTCGTATATCATTCTTGGGATGGATCCAAGACTGGAGGAGAATGAGAGCCATTCCGATCGGTTGAGTATATTTCGCCCTGAGGGTCGAGAAGCGAGTCTCGCCTGCGATACCTCCCGGGATTCGGTGAAAAATCCCCCATTATCCCGGAAATGATGCAAATGATTGTTGAAATGTGAGAGGTCATTCCCCAATAGTTCTGGAATGGATCCAGGACTATGGGAGGAATCGGGAGTCATTTCTGTCGGTTCTGTAAACCTTGCCTAGAGAGTCGAGAAGCGAGTTACGCCCGCATTCTTCCTGGTTATTTTGAGGAAACATTCTCAATCATCTCGAAGATGATGTAGGTGGAACCCAAAACATGTGAGATCATCTCTCAGCATTGTTGGGATCGATCCGAGACTCTGGAGAAAGATGAGTGCCATTTCGGTCAGTTTTGTATATCCCGCCCCGAGGGTCCAGGAGCGCGTCTCGCCCGCGATCCTCCCCGGGATTCGGGAAAAAAAATCCCATCATTCCGATCAGAATGTACATAATCCCCAAGATGTGAGAGATCATCTTCTGGCATTTTTGGATGGATCAGAGCCTGTGTGAAAAAATGAGCACCATTCCTGTCGGTTTAGTATACCTCGCCCTGAAGGGTCGAGAAGCGAGTCTCGCCCGCGATCCCCCCCCCCCCGGGATTCGGTAGAGAATCTCCCATCATCCCAGGAATGATGCAAATGATCCCCGAGATGTGAGACATCATCACCCAATACTTTGGAATGGATCCGGGACTCTAGGAGGAATCAATAGTCATCCCTGTCGGTTCCGTGTACCTCGCTTTGAGGCTCGAGGAGCGAGTCTCGCCCGCGATCTTCTTCGTTATTTGGGGGAAAAATCTCTCATCATCTAGGGAATGATGCAGATCATACCTCAATTATGTAGAATTATTTCTCAGCATTCTTGGAAAGAATCCAAGACTCTGGATGAAAATAAGACGCGTTTCTGTCAGTTTTGTATAACTCGCCCCGAGGGTCCAGAAGCGCGTCTCGCCTGCAATCCCCCCCGCGATTCGGGAGATAGTATCCAATAATTTCGATGATGATGCACATGATTTCCAAAATGCGGGAGATCATTTTCTAGCACTCTTGCGATGGATCGGGGAATCTTTGCCAAAAAACTAGATTCATTTCGGTCAGATTTGGATCTCTCGCCCCAAGGGTCGAGAAGCGAGTCTCGCCCGCGATCTTCTCCGGGATCCCGGGAGAAATATCTCGGGAAAAATATCATGATGCACGTGATCCACGAGATGTTTGAAATCATCGTCTAGCATTTTTGGGATGCATCCGAGACTCTGTGGAAAAATGAGAGCCATTCCTGTCGGTTTGGTATACCCCGCCCTGATCGTCGAGGAGCGAGTGCCGCCTGCTATCCTCTTCGGGATTCGAGGAAGAACATCCCATCAACTCAATAATAATGCACAAGATCTCCAAGATGTGAGCAATCACCGTCTAGCATTTTTGGGATGGATCCGAGACTCTGGAAGGAAATGAGAGCCATTTCTGTCAGTTTAGTATACCTCGCCTCGAGGGTCGACTAGCGAGTCTCATCCGCGCTCCCCCCCCCCCCCCCCCCTCCCAAGATGTAGTGGACTATACTCTCGCAGCCTTGGGATGGAACCGAAACTCTGAAAAGAAACGAGAGCTATCTCTGTCAGTTTCGTATACCTCACCCCGAGGGTCGAGGAGCGATTCACGCCCGCGATCCTCCCCGGGATTCGGGGAAAATATCCCACCATTTCCTCAATGATGCACATGATTCCCGAGATACGTGAGATCATTTTTTAGCATCCTTGGGATGGATCCGGGGATCTCTGCCAAAAAACTAGAGGCATTTTGGTCAGTTTTGTATATCTCGCCCCGAGGGTCGAGGAGCGGGTTTCGCCCACGATCCTCCCCAGGATACGGAAAAAGAACTCCCATCATCGCAAAAATTATGCACATGATTCCTGAAATGTGGTAGATCATTTTCTAGCATCTGGGTTTGATTCGGGTATATTTGCTGAAGAAATAGAGCCGTCTCTGTCAGTTTCATATACCTCGCCACGAGGGGCAAAAAGCGAGTCTCACCCGCGATCCTCTCTGGTTTTTGGGAGAAAATTCCCCATCATCTCAAGAATGATGTGGTTGCTCCTTTGGATGGTGGAGCTTATTTCCTAGCATTTTTTTGACGGATCCGAGTTCCTCGAGAAAAACGGGAGCGATTTCTGTCGGTTCCGTGTACCTTGCCCCGAGGGTCGGGAAGCGAGTCTCGCCCGTGATATTCCCCGGTATTGGGGAAGAAACCCCACATCATCTCAATAGCGATGTATATAAACATTCGCAAGAAATGAAAATGAGACCTCAGGTTGAGGAGGGTAGATACTTCGTCTCGTTCAAACTACCATGGTGGCGTCATCTGCCGTTCTGGTGTCGCGTTTCTGTGACGGTCGATGATTGCAGTGGCGTCACCTACAATACACTAGGTTCTTCCAAATATTGTAATGGTGTACGGCCTCGCCTTAGTGTTTTATTCTCAGAATCAGCGATCGCTCATTGATTTGACCTATCTCTGTATTGATTTGAACTCTGAGAGTGGAATACTGGAAGATGGAATAGAATTCTCCATGATTGGATTTGATGATGTCTTCCCGTGCCTCGCGTGCTCTACCCGTGGATCACGGATGATGCGATTTCCCGTGTCCCCCCGTGCCTCCCGTGCTCTACCCGTGGACCCCGGTCGATGCGATTTCCCGTGTCTTCCCGTGCCTCCCGTGCTCTACCCGCGGACCATGGATGATGCGATTCCCCGTGTCCTCCCGTGCCTCCCGTGCTCTACCCGGGAATCACGGATGATGCAATCTCCCGTGTCTTCCCGTGCCTCCCGTGCTCTACCCGTGGACCCCGGTCGATGCGATTTCCCGTGTTCACCCGTGCCTCCCGTATTCTACCCGTGGACCACGGATGATGCGATTTC
>JAPYYZ010003927.1:0-14993 GCA_030522705.1 Eretmocerus eremicus
TCTGTAGAGATCAAAGTGCTTGAATAAAAAAAAAAAAATATATGCCTCTATCAATTTCGCGCAAATGGTTGTTGAAGAAGCAACTCGCTGCGCGAGCTATTCACGATATAGGCTGGTTTCGGTGTCTTGATATTTCACTGGAAAATACGTACATCAACGAAAAAATTGTATACATGTATACAACCTCTCCTGTGATGTACATATTTTGGTCGCTGTTTTCGTAACTACAGTTCGGCTTTCCCGAAAACTTGAAAATCATTCATCGGCGGATTAGTTTAGTTGCACAATATGACATACTTAACATGTTTAACAGTACCCACAGTACTTGGGACGATTAAAATAATACGCACGTTATACAGACTTGATTTTTTAATGCTTTTATGAATTCTTTCCGAACAGCTTTTAATGGCCCGATCCAGAAATATATTACTTTATTGCCTGTCTCTGTTGCTTTCTGATTCAGATTCTTTGGAGAATGGCTTACAGCCTTGTAACGACGGGATCAAGATCTCACTACATTTGAGATTCTTTCTGTAGTAATTTTCGATTTCAAGAAGACTCTTACCCTCAGTAACGGGAATAACGAAATAAAATGTGATAGCTCCAATAATACTTGTGATTGAGAATACGAAGAGTATACCCTCTAATTGTATAAGATCGATAAGAAATAGGAAACTTTTATTCGTAATAGTCGTAAAGAAATTATTAGCAAAGTAACCTATTCCGGAGCCGATGTTTCGGTATTTACTTGGAAATAATTCCCCATTTAGATCATTGACAATTGGATCATATCCAGCGCAAGCCACCAGATTGGTAATCAAAATTAATGCTACCGGAATCCATACGTGATCGATAGAGCTATTTTGGTTTTGTTTTTCGAAAATGATTGATATCCCTGCAATGAGTAGAGAAACTCCCACAACTGCTAGTGTAATACATGCGAGTTTTCTTTTGCCAAACGATTTTACACAACAAACATATGCAGTGGTTCCAATCATGCGGAATACATACATTGAGGCAATCATATACTCTGTGAATGGCGTATCGATTATCTGAAATATCACCCCGGCAAAAAACTTGATAGTTATGCTACCACTAAAATTTCGAATCATCGACATGTAGCTAATAGTAATTAATGGCATGTAGAATGATCTATCAGAAAATACTACGAGAGAATCCTTAATTCTATCCTTATTCGTATGGACGATATTCCTCGATACAATTTTTCCATTTGAAAAAGCTTGTTTCAGAGTTTGCCATTCAGATTTCACATTTTCCAAATCTGTCCATCCTCGAAGCCACGCTAGTTCTTGCTCTGCTTTATGGAATCTCCCCTTGCCTGCAAGTCAGAGGATTCAATTCAATTCTCTTCTTTCTTACAAAGGGTCTCATTTCAAAACCATCCATTACTCTATCTTCCTTCTTAGGAATGGACTAGGTCTTCTTCAAACATCCAGTCGTTTAGTTCGCTGCTATGAAACATGCAGTCAATGTTCAAAAGAGTTTTCGTCAAAGAGAGAAAAGTCAATAATTACAAGCTGCGAGACTAATCATTTGGGTGTTGATGGAATGAGACTTTGATCTTGAGATTCAAATGAACCATGTATTAAATTCAATACTGGTACCCACAAATACTGGTTCTAATTTGGCGGAAAAATTTGATAAAACTCTGAAAATTTTCTGACCATTTGAGAATCAAGATCTTGATGGAGTGGGTTCGAAATTCAGTTTCACGTGTTAGCTAGAGCCAAAGATATAAAAATTTTCCTCGAAATTTTTCGGATCTCCGACCATAGTTCTTTCCCATTTCCATCTGAATGATTGATTGTAGCTAGGAAAAATATTTTCTCGCGCTAAAATCTATAAGTGCTGAAATTGTTGAAGCAAATTTGTCTATATCTTACTTGCAAGCCAATAAGGGCTGTCTGGAACCGAAGATAAGAGAAAAAAACTTGCAAGTGCTGTCACGAGATTGATTAAAGTGATGGTCCTCCAATGAACGAAAGCACCTAAAGTTACTGTCACTAGTGATCCAATAGTCATGGAAAATGTCGTCGTAGATAAAATAACACTTCTCAGGTGAGATTCTGAGATTTCGGCTATGTATGTAACTGAAGAGCATATCGCAATGAAGAAACCCGAAGTAGCCGAAGCAACAAGTAACATTGGCACACTTGTTGCGTGGTAAAAGATCAGCCAAGCGACACTATGGGATAAAGTTGCGATCATCATAGATTTCTTGCTTCCATAGTATTGAGCTATTATACCGATTGCTATGGAACCAACCGGTGTCAAGAAAAGGTAGCTACCTGGAAATAGTTCAGAAGTTAGAATCGTCAGAAGAATACCAGGAATACTAGGTTTCATTATTTTGCAAGATGATTATGGAAAAGAATTCTCCAAATGGTGATCTGAAACTCTGAGCCTTGTAGAAGCTCACTAGTTGCAAGCAATGAACAGCCCCAATTTTGAAAGAAATACTATTCCCGAATTCTTATTCTTGATAACTTCAAACGACGCATTTTTCTTCAGAGAACGAGTTCAAAAATGAAATATCGATCACTCAGATTAAAATCACCAGCGCATGCATATACTATCTTTCTTATTGTAATTTGCTCCTCATGCAGAATTCAAGCTTTTCATGAAAATGGCTTCAAAACTCTGTAAACTACTAAATAAATGCACTGTTGTCTCTGAAAATTGGTCTACGATGTCCCCATATTAATGGGAGATGTTAATGAGATATTCTGGAGCTTTCAAACAATCTGGTAAAACTCACCCAGCCACGAGAGATCATTGATAGAACATTTAATTTCTGCATCTTCTTTATAGAGCTCAGCGAGAAGAATTGTCATAAATCCATATAAGTTACCAATCGTGAACATGACCATGTTTGCTGCAAACGCAGCGAAACACTGAGATGACATCCGTCTGAACTTCGAATTGCCTTCGTTTTCATGATAACTTTTGATGTTCGACCTACCCGAGAAAAGTCAGAACATTCCCATCGTGAGTATGAGAGACGAAAATTAAAACTTGACACCATGATTTGAACGAATGTCACTCTTTTTGAGTCTCTTATTGAAAAACTACTAAATAACCATTGATACGAACCCACATGTGAGTGAACGCATATCCCCAGATTCCATTTTGTATTTTGGATCTGATTGAATTCACTTTCCAAATGAACTGTATAATATCTAACAATCATAATAAGTCCAGCCACTAAAAGTGAGATGGGAAATTTTTCATTATTCAAGCGAGAGATCAATTCATGCGAGAACATAATGCTTCTGGAGGAAGACTTTTAGCGGTGCTTCAAATATAGTATCACTCTACAACTGATGTAATTCAGGAGACAGGCGCTCAACGACAATGAATGTGGCCAATGGACAAATGTGAGGAAGACTCAAAAACTTGATAAAAACTCTTCACTCCCATGTAACATACTTGCAACACCCGCGAAATTGCAGAGCGTCAATTCGAATTTGTCAACCTTTCAAAATCTTCTACGAAGAATTCATATGCTCTAAGAATTCTCACTCTTTTTTCTCCAATTTGTCGGATTCGAGTCGTTTTGCGAATATTAACTCGCACTCTATCAATGCCCTTTGGACAGGCTAATGAAAAAATCAAGCAGAAAAAGGATGTATGAAGAATGTCACAGCCAATGTGAAATTGACTGGAGCAGGTTTCTACAAGTTACTAATCTATAGTGCACGCGTGTTTGAACTACACTAAAAAAAAAGTGATAATATTCCTTGAACATACCTTGCTTTGATTTTCATAATGTTATTGATTACATGAGCTATTCATAATAATTTCGAGGACCTATGTGACTTTCTTTGAACTTCAGATGCTTATGAAACGAAACTCAGTACAACAAGCCAGAAATGTGAAGATTTTTTCCTACAGGTGACTACAATCTTATTTAAAAATGATAAGGAATGCTTCTCAAAACCATGATGAGTCATTCAAGATTTGAAGGAGAAGTAACTGACCGATAGAATCTCAAGCTTATCGTAGTAGATTGAGCTAATAAGGTTTCAAACTGGAGATGGTCGGGATTACAGAGAAATATCTGCAAAGTTACCTACATAGGACTGCGATCAAGAATTGAACGAGTCAGTACGTACGATGCTGCTTCCATGGTGACTTTGAATTCTGTCCGTTTTTCAAAAAGGATTTTAGTATAATTGTTTACAGATTTGAGATTTTTAAAAAAGGAAACAGTCTTTTCGCTATAGCAAGATTGTCCCTGTTCCAGTTCTCTCAATCTTCCTTCTCTCACAAAACTGCCGCTTTTGCGCCCCGGGATAGGAACACAGCTTTATTCGCCCCTCGCTTGCGTGGGTGATTTCGCCATGAGATCTTTGGTCCTCGCTTGGAAAAAGCTTCAATCGCGCTCTTATGCTCAAATCACTTACACATACTCAGGTGTAAAATACTACTTCTATATTTGATACTGGTCTCTATTCTTATCTGAAGGTCGATTAGTAATTCTCATCCACGCCACTTTTGAATCTCGTTACTCTCTTTCCTTGAAATCGTCATCTTTTTGATTTAGAGTCATCATTTATTCATATGTAAGAAAACCGTGGTGCTAATTTGCCTATCTATTAGACAACCCAGATGATGTACCGACATCGAGTGGGCACTCCTTTGCAATATTCTCAGGCAGTCCGGAACAGGTCCGAGTTTGGAATTGATGTCCTTTCGAGGGCACATTACACTGGTGAACATATTTGGACCTTTTGTATGCGTTTGAAGAAAAAAGAGTCGATCTAGGCATAGTTTGAGCTGCTGAACCCGAATCCGTTCCCAGAATTGTCCTATCACGTCAGGATTCTGAGATAATCGTTATCAAAGTCACGAAAAATGCTAATTTAGGCACTTTTCTCGGATTTATCCCGCAGTACACTATCTGGTTGGTTTCAGGGATGGACAAGGCCCCAAAATACCAGCATCTTCACTCGAAGCGCAGATTCCGTCGAAGAACACTGTGATATGCCCCAAAACCCACAGATTTCGAACTCCTGCGTGCTCGGAGCCACCTAAAAATACCGTAAAGCGCTAGTTAGCCGGTGTTTATACCCTATCTCATCAGTATTTTGAATGGACAAGGTTCCAGAATCCCAGCGTATTCGCTCGAAGCGACGAATTTGTCGGAAAATTTTGTCACCTGACCCCAAAAACCACCGATTCTGAACTCCCGCATGCTCGGGACTGTTTAAAGATACTGCAAAATAGTTCTCATTTGTTATCCATTTATTATTCAATTGGCTTTATGAATGGACAAGGCCCGAAAATTCGTTTTTGTGGATTTTACCCGTACCCCGACTTTTACCCCGGCTAACTTCCACGATATATGTAACGATATGTTTGAATACTGAATAATTTGTATTGAATACTTCTATACAACTGTCACAAAGCAATTTGAACACTTAAAACATATACATTGGTTCATTGAGCACCATGCCACAAACATTTTGGAAGCACGCAAGTAAACGTATCTAACAGATTTCCTTGATTAAAGATATTGGTAGGAATACTTTGCCGAGTGCTTTACAATAGAATACAGCACATAGAAAAAGCTAAACTCAAAATATTTTATAATTTCCACGATCTCCAGATCCGGGCATCAAAAAAATCTTGGCAGAAACGATCATGTAAGTGTACCAATTTGGTACCATATTGACCAGTCAACATTAGTTTTGAAACCTCTTGCTCTGATTTATCACTACTAATTATGCGCGATGCCCACCAAACTTTCGTTACGAAAGTACGTACTCTCCACGTAATTTCATCAGTTGCTTATGATCCGTCTGTAATACTTATACTAATTTATTCAGGGAGAAAAAACAAAGTTGAATTTCTTATAAAGACAAGAGATAACAATTCTGATGTAGCTTCAAGGGTGACATTGACGAGATCTTGATATGGCATGCGACCTCGATGAAAACATGTCATAACTTCAAATGGAACTGCAAGATAATACGTTTGATCTTACTGAGAGTCATAAAGAAACAAGAAGCGTTGGATAACTTCTCAGACTGCTGAGATCAGACACGCAAAAATGAGGTCATCATAACTTCGTGCCTGTTTAAGCTTCACGAGAAATCTTTCTCAAATCCATAGCACCAGATAGTGAGCGTTTTTGTTACATTTGCAATACGTATAGAGCAATTCAATGACGGAAATCGAGGAAGGCCCGTATGAGCTTCAATAGTTGAGGATTAGAATTGGTTTTCAACAAGTAGGTACAGCACTCTATTGAGCGTAGAGCGAAGATATTTCAAGTATGCGCTATCCGATTATCGTCGACGACCAAATCTGAATCAATATTTATGTTCAATCGGGCGAGAAACAAAAAAGAAACGAATCAGAATATCTCCTTGAAGATAAGAAATGTCAATCATCTCCATTTCAGTATGAGAATTGCATTGGGCACACCCGATTTTCAGAAATGTTGATGAACTCTCGAATCTGACCGTCAGGCGTGGTGTAGATACACATGAGAGTGTTTTTTACTGTTCAAATCGACGATTGAATCTCAATATTTCCGTAAGATTTATTCGATATTCAAGTTAGTTATCTAAAGGCATGTCGAAAAAATTAATTTCATCTATCTCAATATGAGCTAATTTTTATTATTCTGGTTCTACACGACGTATTCTGTCTATCCTATCCATGAAAGTCACTCAATATGTGTTATTTAAATGGAACAAGTGCCTTTATGAATTGCACGCGTCGGATTGACTTCTGGGGTAACAGGTCAATTTAACGCTAGTGCTTAAAAAGATACTTTTTTTGGAATTTGAACGAATACATTCGAAAAATTTGTATTTGTCTTCGATACGCTCCAATGTATTCCAAGCTTTTCTCAAGACTCACCAGCTGAGATATGTTCAATTTGGTTAGACGACGGTAAAATTATTCAAACCGACGTAGGAATGAGTTCTTACCGATATCAAGGGAAGTGCCTCTAACTCGTACTTATTATTCCTCGGGATTGAACGTATACTTTCGTATTTCATGAAATCGATCCAGGGTTGAGTTCTGCAGCTTACAAGGAAAGCACCAACTACGTTGAAAATTGAAGTTTCATCAATCTTTAGCGACCTTGGGTGGAATTGAAAATCCCAGTAAGTTTTTCTTGTTTGAAACTTATTTATTTCGACGTTTTGTCCACTTGTTCTGTCGATCTCATCAGAATTGGCTTCTAGATACAAAATTATATGTTACGATTACTACATAGAAAACAATAATCGAGCGTATAGACGAGGTCGCAATGCATCGTCTGGCTCTTGTCAAGATATTTAGATGAATAATTGATAACAAATTATTAATATTCAATATTATTAATTATATTGATGAATAATTAATAAATGTTGTTTTCTATGTAATTCGTAACATGTCACTGTATCTAGAAGCCAATGTGATGAGGTCCACAGAACAAGTCCGAAATAAATAAGTTTCTAATAAGAAAAACTTACTGGGATTTTTAATTTCCCCCAAAGTCCTTAGAGATCGATAAAACTCCAATTTTCAACATAGTGTAATGCAAGGACGATATAAGAGTATTCACACATTTCTGCAGAAGCACCAACCTTACGGGTCATGGATTTTTATGAAACTTTGGGATTGTGCTTTTGGTACCAAATCATTCAACAGGTGTCTTGGCGTTTTTCAGAATGCGGCTTCTTTTTAGAGTTACACCACGTCAGAACACGCAGATTTTCCTACTATTTACACTGAGTTAATGAATAACCAAACATATTTATCCAGCAGCTTTCTCGCAGGTTCTTATCATGTTGTAGAATGCTTTCTCAAATAGACATCACTTATCATAATTTTTTTTTACTACTCTCCAATTTGTGAAGTGTCAGATTGATCATACCGTCATTAATATCACTGATATGTAATGAATAAGTCTAAGAATTATTATAAAAAATCAGAAATTTCAACATTTTTGTATGAATTTTAGAGATTTATTGGAAAATTTCCCGCGCTGAATAAATTTCTAAAAATTGGCGAGGAGAGACCAGCAAGGAAACGGTTCTGGAAACACAATTTGATTTGGAAATTCAATTTTTCTGAGCATGGGCAATAAGGTTCTATAGCTCTGAAAAAGGTTAAAAATTGATTTGATAGGAGAAAACCAGAGATATACAGCTATTTTACATTAAGAAAATTCCAAAAAACAAATCCGGGGGGAACGATATCTTCTGTCGCGTGTATCTCTGGCTTTCCTCCATCAAATGGACTTGAGCAACGAGTCGTTCTGGAGGAAATAAAACCAGCCATCGATGTTCATAAGGAGGGTAGAGGAGTTTTCTTATCTCTAAAAGAATGCTCCAATTGTACCGTTCTGCCCAGATTAATCACTCAAATGTGTCAGAATGGACAGTCTACAACATTTTCGCCGGAGAGCTCTTCCCGATTTATTTTTCAAAAAATTTCATAGCTCTTCAAAAGTTTTTTCGGGAGCTTTTCGGGAGTCTTGTTATGCGAGCTCTACCGTCAACTAATTGGCAGTGTTTCCTCTAAAATTCTTTAAAAAATTTCTTTCATCTATCATCTCTTTCTAGAACTTGTCAATTTTTCAGGCTAGCGAATTGTGTTATTCTTGAACTGCTCTTCGGGCGGATTCCCGCAAATCGTGCAGATCCCTCGTCGCCCGATGGCCCTTATCAACCTCGTCGAGAACAAATTTGTTTTTCCACCCACGATTCAACCAATCTGATGGCCCCAAATTGCATAACGCACAAAATCCCATATCCAAGTCCTGCCTAAAAATCGAGCACGCCCCCAACAGCATCCTCGAGTCCGTCATCGCCATTCCAAAAACGCACAACTCAATTTACCCGTTTGAAGAAATTGCCACCGCGTCTGCCGCGCATGACTCGAGAGTCACTCGCCGATCGAGCCTCCATAAAACTCTCGCTCGCACTCGCGCCATACCTCCGTACACAACACGGGCCCATGCGCACGACTATATAGCTTCTATAATACATTACGAAGGCGAGAGCGGGGCCTTGTCCGTCTGTGCATGTGTGCGAGAGTCAGTCACTCGCGGCAAGCGGTACTCTGAGAATCGGTGCGGCAGTCGTGGCTGCGCCTCCACCGCAAATCGGCTCTGCGAACGGCTCTCGCGTTCTCCAGGACCTTTTCTTACCGATCTCGGCGGGCCCACTGCCTGCAGCGTCGCACACTCAGCCATGAGTGAGTACAAATTCAGTGTATCTCAAGGTAACCCATCAATTCTAGCCCCCGGGGACCTCGACAAAGACGTCGGCCTCGAGACTCTGGGTGAGGACGCGAGTGGGATGGGTTTTCACAGGAAGAAGCTGCTCGCGGTGCAACGCGTGCCGAGAACGGAATTCCGCCGCGGGGGCATGCGTCCGAATCACATCGAGCTGCCTGACTCCCTGGCTTGATCGAGTTTAATCTTTTTTCTTCCATGTAGCTGGGTGGCAATGATGATTTATTCGATGATTTATATCGAGTAGTAATGGGGTCGTTGCGTCATCGGCGGATTTTCGCCAGGGACGCGACAAGTGTGGGCCGACGGGCACACGGTCGTCGCGTGGGAGGCAGCGCGAGAGGCCCCCCTGGGAGGATCACCTTTTACGGATTTCGGCGGCGTGCGAGATCGAGCACTTTCCATTCTCTGATTTTTGTGTGTCCGAATCAACTGCTGAATCATCTGCTATCGCGAGAAAATCTATTATAAAAAATCGTATCGGCAAGAGGAGACGCGATTGATGAATTTTCTGGCAATGCTGTATTTCAGTGCTTTCTAGTAAAATGATCGTTGTCCGGTGTTATGTTGATGTGTCATTTAAAATATTTGTGTACTCTTTCATCTAAACTGATTCGCATGTATCTTCAAGTGTGACTCGTAAGATTTGGTGTCGAATGTCTCATAGTGAGCCGACCAAAATATAATTCATTGATCAAGGATGAGCTAGATTCTCATCTCATAAATAAACATCGTATTAAGAGTAATGCTTCAACGCCTACTCTCTTCTTTTACGATGAGTCATATTTGAGCACGAGGCACATTATAGTCGGGTGCGGGAGGATTTCGTGACTACAGATCGTAACTCCATGGAATTCTTCGGTGGGGTGGATCAATCTTCGTGGGAAAAGGAAAAAAATTTGCGACTTCAAATTCTCCGAGAAAATTTAAAAATCTTTTAAAAAATCTCATTTATTTCCAAAATTCAAACACTCGTGGATTGAGTGATACTGAGTAATTCTGAAATGAGGCTGTAGAAGCGCATGGTATATCAAAACATTCAATAAACTGAATTAGTAATAAAGATTGCTTGTAGAGAATTATCTTATGGCCCAATCGTATAAGTAAATTGAAACGGAGTAGAGTGAGACGAGTCTTGCTGGACTCTGTCTGTAACTACTGATGCTTTGCTCGGGAACAAATTAGGTGCATCATGCACTCACCGCGCCGGGAGACTCACTCTCGACCGGCCATAAAGGTGTAATTGATGCGGTGCTAGCTGCTCCATCTCTTCTCTTGCGTTTTGCATGCATAAGGAACGCTGCCTTTTCAAACTCAATTGCAGTTTATTCTGCTCTGAATCTAGATATGATGATAAAATCACAAAATTATGAAATAATCTTGAACTATCTATGATCGATGAAGTAAAATATGTTTGTCGTGGACATAACCAGGAACGGATAAAATGTTCTCAGTGAATCCAGTGCCTATAGTTACGGATATTATATAGGTGTGAATCGAAATGAACAGATATCTTTGGGCATCAAGAAACCATACCCTCCATTGTCAGGTGCCCAGAATGTAGAGGCATCAATGAAGGCAGGTTGCATTGTAGATCTAAAACAGTTGTACATTTGTTTAACCCTTTCAGCACGGAATTTTTCTACGCACGGAAAAAACATCTCGGGACGTTTCCTGATTTAATAGGTTGAAAGAGGGTTTCTTGAATTTTTTTCAGAATTTTTGGAGTATTCTAGTATAGTTAAACGGTACGACATCGGGTGTTCGTAACATGATTTTTACGATGATTGGAGAGGGACTCTCAGTCGAATGGATGTAATAGTAGGGAATGGAAACCTATACTAGTATTTAATCATCAAGATACTAACAATTAGATCATTTGGATAATAATAAAGACCTACGTCAATTTACGTATGGAAATCTTTCTGGCTATAATATAGAAAATAGCTCCCAGCAAAAAAGAGATATTTATTGAGATTTGTGGGAATCATAAAAACAGTTCTTCGTACGAGTCAGGCACAAGTGAATATTTCAGAAATATTCTCATCTTGCAATGAATCAAAAAATTTTGTTGGACGTAGTTTCATTCACTGACATATTCTTATCTTCTACAACTTGCGAGAACTTGACCCAAATGCAACCAATCCAGAGGAATGTAAAGATAAATGAGGAATAGTAACACAATAGGTTACCATAGCAACCATTTGGAGGGAGTACTCCAATTTTGACAGAGTTTTCAATATTCCGTTATTCCGTAGAGAAGTGAGAAAATTTTTTGTCAAGTGAGAATCCCCATCCACCTGATGTCCTCGTACGAGGACATAGTAACTTTTGTTCCTTGAACTGTTCCAAAATTGTTCATGGACTAGGAAAATATTTCTACATGTTGTCAATCATTCAATGGTTCTGTATGAATTATTTCATGTTCTAAGAATGATCCTGGGCTGAGGAAAAGAATAACTAAGAAATTCAGAAATCGAGGTTATTTTTTCCGTGATCCGAGAACGCATTTCGCGAATACAAATTCCATAAACAATCAATTTGACTGGAGTTTGAGCATTCTTCATCAATTTCAACCTCGAAGAAATTTTTCAGCATAGTTTAAATGGATTTGGTTGCGCTATTTTCTCACAGAAAGTCCTTGAAAGGTGGAGTATTGGATGCCCTCATAAGATGACATCCGTGCTGAAAGGGTTAGAGAGAAAAATGAGAGGATTATCATATAATGTTAGTGTATCAAATCGCATTCCAAGTTGAGGGTAGAAAGAAGTTTCATGAATTGGCCTTTGAAATTATTTGAGAAAATAAATTTGCTCTTGCGAGGCTTGCAAATCGTAGGAAGTCTCAGCCTTCATACATATTCTCAAGACAAGTCGCTCCTGGTCGTATACATGGCAACTGAGGCATGGAGTCACAAACAATGGATTTTTCCCCGCATTAGTTCATCATTCGATCTACAATTGAAAGGAAATTGTAAGATGGCAGATATTGCAATCGTGCCAGCAATAGATATTGTATGACGAGTAAAATTGTTTGCAACTTTCTTGTCGATCTCAGTTCCTGTTCTTTTGTAGACATTTTCAAGGTGTCATGGATCGGTTTCATACTCTATGTGCGGTCGTTGGACGAAAACAAAGTCACCATTCTTTGACAGCATATGAGTGAACTTTGCCAACACCTTACCCGCAAAGACAATGCTTGAGCTGTATAGATAGTGGTATCCTTTTCGAAATTCCTGTCTAGTTGATGATGCATCGCATTTTATTGAATCATACAGCATTCTCTATTTTGGGAAGTTAATCAGATTTTTCAATTCTATGGATATTTGAATTTTCATCTTGAAGAAAGTTGAACCAAAATCTTTTCTATGTGGTTTAGAAACTCTATAGGGTTTCGAATTCTCTAAACCATGAACAGTTTCTAAATATCCGTGAGATTATCGAACTTTTCAATCTCAATGAATTATTCTTTCCCATTCAAGGGCGTATCGCATTGTGAAAGCTCGCTTGTGTGCTAATTGCGAGAGTGAAAAAGATTATCAGATTCTAGCTAATTACTAAAGTTTCATGGTAACCAATCTCCCAACGGATAGAAAGCGCTTGAGAGGAAACGCTTTGATGGCGCATAGTCTAGAGACAACTCGTTTTATAATATTGATTAAGTACCGTTGGCGCGAGTATCGATCTTTATATTTAAACATAAAATTCCAACACTGTATATGTGCACGAAACTCGCTAAAATATCATTCGTTGATATTCGATTCAATCCCCTTGACACAGGGAAATCTTTGCGTTATTTCCAGGATAGCTTACGGTCTAATGTATCAAAAAATCTGAAAAATTCCAGCGAGTAATTATGTATCAAGATAATATATCCCAATAAAGACAAACTCCGAATATCTTTCCATGTATGAAAAAAAAATGAATAAAATGCCAAAAAGATGAAAAATTGTGATTTCGGTCTTTTTCGTCGTTTTTCAACGCAAAAAAACACGCAGAGATGAGAAAAAAGTCAATTATTGCTGTAGAATCTAATTCTACACTTGAGCGGGTCAGATTTTTGCTAAATGAGCATCCAGAAGAACTCGTAGAAAAATTTAGGAGCTTGACAGCGTCTATATCCTCTTTCATGAAGTGTGATTCCGCCGTTACAAGATGCGCAACAGCAAGCGAGAATAGTCGTCAACAGTGCGTTCCAGCTTCGATTGGTTGATCCGCTCAACGAGATTGAGCTCGGCAACCAACTCATTCAAGCGCTATGTACCACTTGCGAGCGATAATAGAGCGACAAAAGCGGACCGTATACGGACCTCTTTCTCTTTCGTTCAACTTTTTTACTCTGCCATGCCAGATCGCACTTGCATTCTCTTTCACTTTAGTCGATAAGAGCAGGTTTACATTCACCTTTTTTGCTTACTTGTTACAGGGAACTGTTACCTCGCCGGTGTGGCACTCGTCCTTGCCGTAAGTTCATATTTCAAGTCGACTCTATCTTGACGGAACTATCTATTTTGCACAGCCTGGTCTATGAATTTGATCCCAGACAATAGATTGGTCTCTCGAAAGTTCATGATGGCTGTGGAGCGCACAATTTTTACCCTGCAAATTTAATGCAGTCGTGATGAATGGTGGGGTTTTTATCTTATTGCTTCAGAAATGCATAGTTGAATATGCTTGAAAATAAACGAGAGAGTTTGATCGATGAGGTAGCGTGATTGGTATGTGAGAAAATCAAATTGGGCAGTGATGATTCTAAAATCAGACAATCACCGCATCAAGATAATTATGCATCATTCCAAGATAAATGGGAAATAATTTCAATATTCGCTCAATGAGATTTAGAATAAAATATGATTAACATAATTTCTTTATAACTTTCGAATGTATGCAATAGTTAATGAAGAAAATAGTACCCCTTGAGTATGACGCATTTTTTCGCTATAAACTGAGATAAACGGCTGCTGAATAAGTCATTGTGTCATATTTATTCTAAAAATCTTTTTTTCTATCTACAACTTTTCGATGGCATTGTTTCTCTTCAGGTTTAACATGGTACAGTCTTTCACATCTTGAATAGAGCGTTCACTAGTTCGAATAGAGTGAGAAATTAACACTCAGAACTCGACTTCATTACGTGAATTAATTAGAAGATTCTTTGATCGTCAATTTTAAAAAACTTCAGATTTTGTTGAAATGCACCAGGCAAATCATGGTAAATAAACAGTTCAAGTTCATCGTTTGTGACAAGTCAATTAAACTTTGAAATCGATGCTCAATCAAAACAATTTTTCTCAAACTAAGATGTCCAGACATTTGCTTGCGGGCATGTACGATCTACACACTGTTATCTAAAAAAATATTGAAATAATATTTTGCTATGTCAGGTGCTGATTTTCACGGCGGATGCGGGTGATATGCTCCGCAAGAGTATCGTATACGACAAAAATACCCCCGATGTATTTTACTGTCCGGTGCACAAGCCCACGGGCTTTGACAAAATGATCGTAAAGGCCAAGCCCCTGTCTCGGCTTTGCCAATTTGAGGGTGGACCCATACCCAAGGACTACAAGAGCGATTGCTACAACGACGTCGACGAAAGCGAGTACGCTTGCAAAGAAAAGTACAGGATTATGGTACGTTACTTTTCTCAAATTTCTTCTGGATAATTTATTACCAATGCTCGTATCGATAGGTAATTTTACAGGATAAAATCAACATCGAGTTTGATT
>JAPYYZ010003928.1:0-12671 GCA_030522705.1 Eretmocerus eremicus
GGCAACGTTGCGCAATGAAGAATATCGTAACGTTGCTATGGGAGATTCCTCGCCCCTTGTGATAAAAAGTAGAGTGTGCAACGCGCGAGGTTAAGTTGCTGATTGGGCACTCGGGCTTCGCACGGCGCTGTGCGCAATGAGCAACTATTCCTCACTCGCTGCACAATGTACTATTTCAGATTTCAGTCATACAAACGCAAGAAAACACGAATAACCGTAAAATAGATTGAATTATACATATTCTTCAAATTATTCCAACCTATGCTTATGCTTAGAAATACCTTTATAAAATGATAGATTAAGAAAATTGTAGGAATAATATTCTATACATTTCGTATTCACGATTCATAAGTAGGTCCTATTTACGGAGTAGGGCCTATTTACAGAGTAGGGCTTATATAGGTCTATTGTTTGGCAGGAGGTCTTATTATCGACAAAACACGGTACAAAAATCATAGATCTATCCCACACAATATTCACTCAGGATCGAAGATTTATTGCGGAAAATGAATTGAATCTCTCAAAAGTAGTCCAATTCACATGTAATAAGATATTCTCATCAGACGAGAAAGTTGTTTAGATTGTATTTTAGGGTGCTGAACACGAATTCGGAGTCAGAATAAGGTGTTTCCCTGGCCACTTTCGAATTATAGTATACATATACCGTGCATAAATTTTAGAAAAGTCAACAAGATCTTAACCTAACTTCAAACAGTGATATTTCGGAATCTACAGGTCGCAGAAGAATTTTGAAAAAAGCATTCTCAAGAGTAAAAAAATAGTAACTTTTTTGGTTTTCACTGATTTTCAGAGGATTTATTAAAACGGTGTTAGCAGATTGTGAAATTTTAAAAAATTTCGAATTTTTTCCCTTTTACAGATACACCCGTAACTTTTTCTGCGAAAGATAGACAAGTGCTGAAAAAAGCATCTTAAAGAACGGAAAAAATGATACGTGTAATCATTTTAAAATTATTTTTTACTCCCTGCGCTCAAAAAAATGCGAGCCCTAAAAATGGTGAAAATTGAGATATTTTTGAATTTTTGTCGCTCCATCTGCAAACAAACACGATTTTTTTCATCTCCAGGGCTCTTCTTCTGTGCAAAAGAAAAAAATGAATCAAAAAATGGTTACACGTAGCATTTTTTCCGTCTTTTAAGATGCCTTTTCCAGAGTTTGTATATCTTCATTTCCGAAAAAGTTACAGGTGTATCGGTAAATTGGAAAAAGTTCGACATTTTTTGAAATTTCACAAGCTGCTAACACCGTCTAAAAAATTCGCAAAAAATTAGTGAAAATCAAAAAGGTACGACTTATTACTGTTTGAAATGCTCTGTCTAAAATTCTTCTACGACCGGTAGATTCCGAGATATCACTGTTTGAAGTTAGATTAATATCTTGTTCCCCTATCTAAAATTTATGCAGAGTACTGTATAGTCGAGATTAGAGCGAATTTGTTGATCTCACGCTTATACCTATTTTTGTAAATTTTCGACCATAATTCAGAAATAGACAAGGAAATCCACCTGTTCTGACTTTAGGTCCGTGTTCGTGGCCTCAAAATTCGCTGAAAATAACTTTCAATACCTGTCCGTTCAGACAACTTTTTTTATTCTCTGAGCCTGTGTAACTGATAATTATGATCAATTTCAATAAAATAAATGACTACCACATTAAGTTCAGAAATTGTATGGTAAAATGGAAGCTATAAGTGGTAAGCAACATCCTGAACATTTAGAAATCACGATTCAAAACATGAAGTGTGGTTGGCGGCCATCTGCTCCACTGATCCTTGAGTTTTCATCATAAGAATTCATGGCAACTCGCGAAAACTATTTGTGAAAAGACAATAATGTCATATCTAAGAAAATGGAAGACACGAACCTTCTTATTTTTACAACTACTAAAAATCACGAGATTTGATGCTGGAGGAGCGAAGAAATGCGCGAAGAATATCATAAAAACCACCGCAAAGGGTGATGAGCGAAACCCATGATAAAAAACACACTTGTGTAATTTGAATGTCTCCGGAGATGTTTGCGAGCACTTGTACTTTTTTGCCAGAAAACGTCAATTACGATCTCGATACTTTTTGATTACCTTTTTTCTTGCCTGTTTCTATTATATTACATCCTTTTGCATTTACGAATCTGAATCAATAAACTTTTGATCTAGAAATCATAAAAAAAAAAAAAAATTAAAAAATGGCCAATAAATACTGATATTGATATCAATTGATGTTCAAAAATGCGCCAGGTGTGGAAACATTCCTACTAGAGTAAGTGTTGAAGAGTGGCTTGTTTGACACACGGAATTTCTTAAGCCCAAAGAATGTTCAATTCCGTGTATCTTTGATACAGAGAAATTAGTTAGTAATGCTACAAGAAGTCTTCTGGGGTTCAACAAGTACAATCAACTCACTTTTACAGGTACGCAAAGCAACACCAACAGTGAACGTAAAGACGCCGGAGCTTAGAACTCATGTTGTGTCAAATGCAAAACGTTCCCAACTGGAGAGAGAACGGCAAGCGCAGATAGCACGAGACAATTTCATACTCTTTAAACGGCTCATGGATATCATGAATGGCAAACTACAGAGGAAATATCCCCTCACCCAGCCAAAGTCTCAATGTATAAAAACACGCTAAATTCGTGACTTTAAAACCTGTTTGTACTAATGAATGACGTTTAATTCTACTGGAAAGTGATTTTCAGGTTTCCATTCACAAGATCTCGAAGATGATTTGATTCAAAACATTTTCATAATTTATTTGAATTGGATGGCTGAGCCACCGGTGAAGTCCGGTATAAAATTTATCAATACAACTCAGATCATGCCAAGTCATCGTACAATTTTTGCACCAACCCATGTAGAAATAAAGTCACGATGTTCATACATGGTCATAGGGTTATTGAACCCTATGATCATATATACAAACAGTCAAGACTGAAATAGGTATGTTATACTTTATGACCGCGCAAAGAGTCCGGGTCAGCTGACTTTTCGGAAGTCAATCTTTTCCCCCATATCAATACAAAAACTCACTAATTTTGAGTCCTGTAAAGGCTCATGAGAATTTTCCCTGAGGACCCATGACGGACTATAAAAATGGTTGTTCACACATGATTTTGATGTTTAATAAACCTATGATCATACATGGATATAATGTTCCCATTTTTACGCGTGAATAATGATCACTAAAAATTTCAAATATATTCTTGCCAAAAATAAAAGACTTATCCAAAAGAATCATTTTGAGACTGGTACTCCGAATCGAAAAGGATCAATTTTTGAGGTGTTATGTGAGATTTTTGATGTTAACTGGGAATAAACTGCATGATCGAAAACTGCCATCAAATTGGATTCTTCAAATACCTCTACTAATTATCATTGTTGATCACACTTTATTATCATTGTTGGTCACACTTATTGATCACATCGTTTTCATGAATGAAGTGCCAAGAGTTTCAATACGCCAGAGCTCAGGTGATGCACTGGAATGGCCAGTCACCTTAGAAAAGGTCCTCCTGAGTTCATTCGACCTCTGGCCTGTAACTTTGAGTATGACCTTGTCTGTGTTCTGAAGGTCAACTCCATTTTTTCAAACGGGAATCCATATTTTCGACTTCGTTATTAAAAGATCTCAACAATTTATGTTCAAATATAATTTTTTAACAACTTTTCATATGACCTCTGGGGTCTTTCCAGGCGTCAAAAGTCTTTCAAAAAGCGTTTCAATGCGCCAGAGCTCAGTTAACTATCTTCCAAAGAGGCTAGGATCTACTTCATGACAACTTTATTCATACTTCTTCCTTCATTACGTCCGTTGACTCAGCGAACCCATGTAAGGTACGTTGGACAAGATCGTATCTAAGGTCATAGGTCACAGGTCAGAGGTCGAGTGAGCTCCGAGGAACTCCCTTCAAAATGACTGATCACTCCGGTGCATTATCCAATTCTGACGCGTTGAGACGCTTTAGAGAGACTTTTGATCCTTGGAATGATCTCAGGGGTCATCTGAGAAGTTGTTGAATAGTATATTATAGGCCGTGTTGCGGAAATGCGTTTTTTTTACGAAAGAGTGCTCAAAACAAAGATTTCAGCACGAGTGTACCATCACGCGTTAAGGAATCCAACACTAAATCATCTCTCAATGCTTTGATGCGCCAACCAGAGATTCTTTATTTTGTAAATTTCTCACGTAATGTAATTTTGAAATACTGTCAAATGAGGCTGCTTTGCTACGGGTGGCGCAACTTTCCCATAACTCTGAATTATTCTAAGAATTCCCAAAAATTCGCCATCACGCTTCGCAAGCCGTCAATCGAAAGCTATATAAAGATCACAGCTTTTAATGAACATCCTGCAGAATCCAATTAGAAATTGCTGTTAGTTTTTACGATGATTTCAAAAGTGTGTCATATAAGTTGGATACCTCCGTGACAAAGTTGCCTCATTCGATAGTATTCTAAAAATTTTGTGTCAAATATCGAAGAGACAAGGCTCAACAAATTGATTTCCTTCGATGTTATGAAATGGAATGGATTTTCCCGAGTCTCTCTTTGAGGGATTGCATATGACAGGGGCTCAAGTGTCAAACGTGGAGGTTTTCTGTATAAATCCAGTAAAACAAAGTATTTTATCTAATTTAGTGTGTAATTAGTTTTTTGCAGTAGAAGTAATTTAATCGGATATTCAAGAGACGAGGGATCTAACGCGTGTTCGCCTGATAGGCTTTGGTATACAGTTCAAACGAATGAGCCGTGTCGTACATACGCGATCTCTACATAGTAATTTAAACTTTGGTATTGTTCTACTTTCCTCCAACAAGTTATTTGTACGGCTTCAGATACTAGCTTAGCTAGAAAAATACTAGATACTTCTCTCAGAGTTGGAAAAATCGACCAGAGGAAGGCAGTAATGCTGTAAAAAATTCCATACCTCTATTAGATATACTCTTAAGTTAGTTTTCAGCCACCTTTAGAGTGCGTTAAGAACTTTTCTCCTGCACTTTTTTCCCCTTTTTCTCATGTAACTCAAATTAATGTTGAAAATCGCAGCTGTGAAAATTTTGAAAAATTTTTCATTTTGGAATATTTTGTGCTGCTGTAGGAATTCGTCCTGTTCTGTTTGGGGTGGATCAACCAGTGTGCAACGAAAGATAGTTTAAGATAATATGGACGAGGGATTAAATAACATACATGTGAAGTTTCTTAAATTTCTCTCAGGATTAATAGAATCATGGCTTTACCAGTCTCGATTCAGGAGAAGAGCATGGTTTATTTTTTACAATGCGATGGCTGCATCATTCCTCCTTCCGATGGTAAATAGGACGACTTTAACTTTCGACTCGAGTCCTCTAATTATGATCATTTTTTCTTAGGCTTTATTTATGCTCCAGATGTTGGGTATTGATAATGAAGTCATGATGGAAACTCTGATTGATTTGCTAGCATGTATTGCTTATTTGATCACTTTCTTCATCATTTTCATCAAAACTCCTCAAGTATGTTACAAAACTAGCGATATTCTAAATGTTTTGCCATGGGTTACATGAATAATTGAGAAACAACTCCATAACATAGATCAGACTGTTATATGCTGGAACATCAAATGTTTATCAGAGCATTACCGATGGGAAGGAGAAAAAACTACTGTTAGGGCCTTTACGAGTTGGGTGCACAGTAGCTTCGACGTTGGCGGGTAACGATAAAAAACCATTCCAGAAATCTATATTCTCAAGATCAAACTCAAACTCTGATGTAAGAGGTCCTGATTCTAAGGCTGATTTCAGTGTTGATTCTCATCTATTTGACCTACCGTATTGCCTTTAATGCAAGCTGAAACCAAGAGTTGTTTTTGATCAGAAATACATTACTCGACAATCATACTCCAGCATCCCTCTTGCAGGTTTCGCCTTGATATCCTGGTTATCAACAATAATATTTCCAACTATATCGCCGTTCCTGGATCTGATATCCCCTTTGGAAAATGGAACGAGACCAGATCTCATGGTCATACTCGGTAATACAAGTTTCTTTGGACTGCGTGATCATTTCATCACAAAATGGATTCATTTGACTATAGTGTTTTTTATGAATTACGTCTTATTGGCCGGCGTTGGAGGATTATACATATTAGAAATGAAACAGATTTGTGGATTCTATTCCGTAATCAGGTGAGCTCAGCCATCAAGCGGCCATTTAGTGAGTTTTCAATAAATTATGATTTCTACCTTTTTACAGATAAGAATTTGTTTTCTCAATAATGACATTTACATTGATGCAATCCTGTGTATCGATACATACATCATCAAATGCTCACATTTTCTACGTACGAAATGATCCTTGATAGACCGAGGGTTCTTTTTTTATAATCCCCACTCATACATTTCTTAGGAGATCAAGAACTTTCTTGACTTCTGAGGACAAATAAAAGCTCTACCTCGACAACAATCATCATAATTCTATTTGAAGAGAAATCATATAACATTTTGGAAACGTAGCTCCAATCTCAATGTATGCTTCATTCGACAAATTTCCATATTCAAGGGTTATCGTGGGTAGCACACAAGATGTGTACCGATACCGAGGCGAAGTTTGTATAAGATGCGCAGATACCAGGAACCGCACCGTAATCGCTGTTTTCGTATTCGCGGAACTTTCGCAGCACACTACCATCCCTCGGTATTCGCAATATTTCTCCCCGTATTTGCGATCATTGAAAAAACTTCGTGAGAAGAACGAAATCCTTCAGGTAGAGGTTGCTTTCGTAGTTCAATCTAGATTCTTGTTATAATGGCTCCAACAAAAGCTTGCACGTAGATCGGCGACGAAGGTATCCAAAAGAACTAAAAGGACAATGGATTTGGCCACAAAATTTTCGACATTAGGTTTTATATTTTTCATCTAAGAGCCTCCATCACCTTGAAATCGTTACAGGAATTTCAGGAATGCGATGAATACCTATATCAACTTTTAGAAAAAGACTGACAGTGAAGTTTCAACATTTTTCTACGAAATTGTAATTATTTATTATTTGACATTCAGTGCGTGAAAGAAACTTTTCGTAAAGGTTGTCAACTTTTACTCACAGATTTTCGAAAAATATGGTTCGATACACGGGCGTAAACCCTGTTTTTTGCATCCTCGTGAAGATTCCGGCCCTCGCCTGCGGCTCGGCCCGGAAACCCATCATTTTGACGCGGAAAAGAGGTTTTACGCACTTGTATTGAAGTATACTATCTCCACACTCTGTGCGTGAGAGTCGTAACAATGTAACTTCTCTTCATTATTTACAATGCGACAAGGAATGCAAAAATTACTCCTCGCATAGTTTTTCCATTCACGCAGTTATGAAGTGTGCGTGAATGTAACTTCTCGCACGTGAATTATCTTTCACGCACAATTCTGAAACATGACGTCAGATGTTCCCTCCTAATCCGTCATCCTTCTTCCCACTTTTGTTTTCCAAGTCTTTTCACGTGAACAGTGATCCATCTAATTACAGCTTTGTGCACAGTTGCAAAAAATACCTTATACGAAACACGTGCAAAAAGCTACCGCACCTGTTGCACACTCGCGCAAAATCTATTCTTTTCGCACTTTTTGCGTGATTTTTATTAAGTTTTATCAGCCCTTTCTCAAGACTATTCAACTACAGAAATAATCTACAAATAATCTTCGAAACATTAAATCTTAAGTTCACGCAGTTTCTGGAGAAATTCATCGTTACGTAGTACATATTTTGGGCGTTGGGTTAGAAATCAGACATTGAACCGACATGGGCAGATACATCTTAATCCTAGCTAAATCTCTGATTGGGTGAAGCCTCTGTGAGTTGTAGAAAAAACATTGCTATAGGACATCGTTTATTTTCTCACTTTCGACCCCACATACAAAAGATAAAAAAATTGTGATTCTGACTGCCAATAAATAACCCTTCACTGAGCTCTGTGCGCGCATCCTTGAGTTCCAATAAGACATGCTTTCTTGTTCGTAGTATTTTTCCGCAACGCACACTGGAAAAAGATGGTTGAAAATTCAACCAGAAGTGTCAACCATCTGGTTGAAGGAAAATTTCCACCACTATTTAAAAAAACTTCAACCACGTGGGCGAATTTTCAATCACTGGTTGAACTGGCTGAAGTTTTTTGTCAACCACTGGTTGAAGTTTCTTAGTCAACCACTGGTTCAAATTTCATTTACGTGGGTGACATTTCACCGCGGTGTTTGAATACTTAATGAGGACGGGAAAAGTAAAACTCGCATAGCGCTAGAAGTGCACCCAAGCGGATATATGCAACCACTGACTGAAAATTCTACCAGTGGTTGACAGAAAAATTCAACCAGTGTTTGAAAATTCAGCCAGTGGTTGAGAATTCGATTAGTGGTTGACAAAAAAACTTAAACCAGTGGTTGAAAATTCAACCAGTGGTTGAATTTTGACCCTCAACCAGTGGTTGAATGAAAAACTTCAACCAGTGGTTGAACATTTTGACCAAAATTTTTTACAGTGCATCCACCGCGAATACGGAGGGGTGCTGTATATGAACACAAATTCGACGCGTTGGCTGTGACAAGTTGCTTTCCCAGTCGGATGTCCGCGCCCGTAGTGAAGATTAGTAGACGATACAACACGTGCGTTACGCAGAGCAGTTTTCACCGGCTGATCTATTCTTCGTGAGAAGCCTTCCTGAGCTCAAACTCTCCGGTTCGCGGTTGCACTGGTGTCATGCACAAGCTGCTTCGGATCGCCCCGAAATGAATTTACATGTGACACTCGCGCCTGTGCTAGAGCTGCCGCAACTACAATTGTTCATGCTGGGCTGCGAGAATTAAGGGTTGCTCGAACCATGGAGCTGTACCGTAATCAATATCTGACACGGTTATGGCACTTGAAATGGTTTCTTGATTGAGGAATAGTGCCTGATAAGAATGCTCAGACCACTTTTAATCACTCATAAATTACCAGGTATACAAGATTCTACTTTAGGTCAATGGCAACAAAATCAATAATAGTCATCATAAACAGCAACCCTCAAACACCTTTCTTAGTCGTCTCATTTGAATTCATTGCTTCATCCATCATTAGAGATCAAGTTAATGATTTGCAAGAAAAAATTTGGCATTCAAGAATATTCCGTTTAGAGAAATAAATGTAATGTGGAGGCGAGAAAAAATTTGTATGGTTTGCGTTGACTGATACAAGTTAGGTTCTTGAAAAAAATTTAATGAAAGGCAAGATGAAAGGGCTGAGTTTGGTTGTCCAAGTGACCTGTTGTTGCTCAAATTTTTAAACTGACCCATCAGAAATTATGATGAACCAACCATTTGCAAGCTATACTTGCAACCTGCTTCTTTCTTTTGACAAGAATCATAGACTATGTAATATTTTCAGTTTCAGGCTTGAAAACTTAGTGAGTTTCAAGGGGAAAGATTCGTCAAAAATCCAAGCAAGTCATATCGGTCACATAAGATATGCTGATTTGAATGACGTAGTAACACTGCATACCAAAACCATCAGGTATGGTGTTTATTGCGAAGTGTTCCCCATGGCATGAAATTATAATCTATTGGAAATGTATCTACAGATTATGTGAGCTATTTGAAGAGAGCTTTAGTTTAAGTACCATGGTTGTTGAGACTCTCTTCGTAATTATGCTGTCTATGGCGTATTTTTACGTACGTACATATGCCTCATCATCAACATAAAATCACGGAGATGGTCTCAATTTTTAATTCTAAATTTCAGATTATCAATGTAGATGGTCTCTGGTCGAGGAAATATTTTTTTGTACTTAAGATCATATCTATGTACTCACTTTTGATGTCCTTCAATTATTTAGGACAAGAAATAATCGATCGAAGTGCGGAAGTATTTGATTTTGGGTAAGCCTACGTGGAGTCATCTGAGAAACTTTTGACATATAACCCCTCAAAAGAATGGGTGGAGAAATAAGAGTCCAACATGTAGCATTCATTACGCGATTGATACCATAAATATGGAGGTGAATTTTATCTCCACGTTGAAGGTTTTATTCACTTTGCCTTCATTAAAGGTGAACCGTGCTCATTCTTGGAAAGACTTTGGATTTTACCTCCAACTCAAGGGAAATTTCACCAACAATTGAGGGAGTTTTCATACCTCTATCGTTGGAGGTAGATATTCCTCTACTTGGAGGCAATTCCACCTCCAGGGAATTTAGAGTGGTTGTAATAGTTCCTATGAAATGAGCTCTCAGCATAACTTAAGGGGAGAAAAGAAGAAACTAAGCCACGTTCCATTGATGTACTTCATTGGAGAATCACTCATAACTCAATCCGATATTTTATAATCATTTCACTTATTGGGGGGAGAAGTTGAAGGTTTCTCGCAATGCGTATGCTCGAACGATAATGGGCCTGTAACAATGAAGTGATATTAATTATCGCCAAAAAAGATATTTCTGCAATTGGTATGACATACGACCGGATCAACGCAAGAACATTCTCTTCATAATGAGGCAATCACAAGAACCGTTCACTCTCACAGCGGGTAAGGTGGTACCTCTGTCGTTGGAGACATTTGAAAAGGTGAATCACATTGTATTTATGAAGTTCATATGAGGCAATACATCCATACAATTTGAATGTTATCCAGTAAAACCTCTAATTCAAGATCGACTTTATGAATTTTACGGACCATTCATCGGTCATATGAGAATGTTTCGAACTTTCCTTTTATTGCTTTGATTTCGTCATTAAAATTTTTATATGAGCTGCTCAATATTGATTCCTAAATTTTTTTTTAAAAGTTTCCTAATATTTTTGCTGAATTTGAAAATTATTATAATCCATCGCTTCGCTTTCCATACTCATTCAGAGATCTAATTTCCTGCTGAGCACAGAGAAACCACACTACTTAAATTCTCAGAATCGGATAAATCTGCTTAATCCGCAGCCTGGAAGTAGCCTAAACTACTTCCTTTATCTGCGCAGCTCAATCGGATGCAATTTTTTTTCCATCCTGAACTTCTTTATTCAACTTCACCCCATCGACAGAGCTCTTATCGTCAAACTATTTTGGAATGACCTTCTCTCGTTAATAGTTTGTGTAGATGGACGGATATATACGTACAGTCGATATCAATCAGAAGATATATTGAGTTCATGACGGCCAAGGATTAGCTCTCATTCCTCTGATTCATCCTATGAACAAGAAAACAAAACTACGAATATCCGATAACATACAATTTCAGATTGTGAGACTATCAATGAGTTTTTTCACTGCATTGGTATCCATAGACCCAACGAACATCGTCCAGACCCATTGATTTCCAGTATTTTACGGATTCATCACAAAACATATAGATACCCTTGCAATGCTAATATCTTGGGTTATATCTCGAAAACGACCGGGCATCAGACTCTGCGGCTCTGGATTTGGTCTTTCAGCACAAGAAGGAGACTATTACCATAGTTTCAACCTACTCCGTGATGTGTACCAGGTGGGTGACCTCTCCTGGTAAGCTCTATTGAAGATAACCAAGCTACTGCTGTACTCTAGTTCAATATAATATTCAACGCTATGGACTGTTGAATTTTTCTCAATTCGAACCCGGGTGCATCAGCGCCACTCTTCACGCACCCAAGAATCATAACAATAAAAGCTCTACCTTACCTGCATAAATCATAAATTCATTCAAAATAAAACTATTCAATATTTCTAAAAAGTAGCTCCAAATGCACTTGCCTATTGATGAGATGTATCACTGTTGATTCTGGTAAACTGTAGCTTTCAAGCAAATCACACTTACAGATCACCATGAATCACTCCGCACTTCTTCCCGGTGATACATCTCATAAGGTGCGGCTGGAGCTACTTTTCCGAAACATTGTAGAGCTTTATTTCAATTAATTTATCGTGAACATCGGTAAGGTAGAGCTTTTATTACACTTGGTCTTGTAAGAGCTCTACCTGACCGACATTCATCATAAGTTGATTTAAAGTAATAAAATATTTTTAAAAAGTAGCTCCAATTCAAACTGCGTATGGGCAGAATGCGGCACTGTGTAGAATTTTGGAGTGATCGCGGAAAGCTCTTGGAGTAATCCCAGTTCTAGTGCAAATATATCACGATTAAACCAGAGTCGAGATTATTCTATGAGCTTCCCCCGGATCACTCCAAAATTTTACGCAGTGGTGCATTCTGCTAATACGCAGTTTGGATTGGAGCTACTTTTTCGGAGTATTGTTTTGTTCTATTCTAAATCAATTTCTGATGAATGTCGGTAAGGTATAGATTTTCCTTCCCCTTAACACTTTCAGCACGGATGTCCTCGCAAGAACACCCAGCACCTCATCTTTTAAGTACATTCTGTCAGAGAATAATAAATCCGTTTAAACTATATGCTCAGTCTTCTTCCATGTCAACGAAAAATCTTTTAACTCTGGTCAAAATGCTTATTCAAAAAATTCATGATCACGAAACCCGTTGTCGGATCTGACTTGAAAGATTACCTTAAGGGGAAGAAGAGGCTCTACTTCATCGACATTCATCATAAATTGATTCAAAATGAAACAAAACAGTATTTCGAAAAAGTAAATTCAAGCTGCCTTGCGCATCGGTAGAATGAACCACTGTGTAAAATTTTGAAGCGATCCGCTTCAAGTGCTTGGAGTAATTTG